>SJJU01007478.1:0-14293 GCA_012932125.1 Conopomorpha cramerella
CTGTAGTTTACCAGCCGTAGTTGGCGCCGAGTCCGGAGTAGGCGACGTGCGAGACGGCGGGGGCGGCGGAGTAGGTAGCGTGCAGGGCGGGGGCGGCGTGCGCGTACGTGGCCAGGGCGGGCGCGGCGTACGACTTGGAGAGCACGGGGGCGCCGTGTGTGTAGCTGCTCAGTGCCGGGGCGGCGTATGAAGCGATAGCCGGAGCGGCGTACGAGGCGACAGCCGGAGCGGCGTGTGCGTAGGTAGTCAGAGCCGGGGCGGCGTAGGTCTTGGCGTAAGTGGCGATGGGAGCGGCGTGCGCGGTGTGGGTGGAGTAGGAGGACACGGAGGAGACGGCGGGGGCGATGCTCTTGGTCAGGACCGGGGCGGCGTGCGCGTACGTGGAGATGGCTGGGGCGGCATGAGCGTACGTGGTGTAGGCGGGAGCGGCGTGCGCGTACGTGGAGATGGCGGGGGCGGCGGCGTACGCGACGGGCGCGGCGTGGGAGATGGACTGGTAGGAGACAGCCGGGGCGGCGGCGTAGGTCTTGGCGATCACTGGGGCGGCAGCGTAGGCGGCCACTGGGGCGGCGTGTGCGGTGTGGCTCGAGTACGCCGACACGGCGGATAGGGCGGGCGCGCTGTACGCCACGGGGGCGGCGCCCAGCAAGTTGCCGGCAGACGCCACTCCCAACGCGCACAGGGATACGATGACCTGAAAATAATTAAGTTCCAAATGGTTTACCATTTTTAGTATATTTATATGTACTAAAACGTCTAGAATTTCTCGATTCGAAATGTTCCCGTTGACCCATGTTTAAAACAAGCATGTAAGCCATCTCTAGTAATAATACCTTAGCGAACATGTTTGTGTTTTGGTGGTTGGTGTGAGAGTAACGTGGCCAGAGTGCAAGTGCGCGTTATATACCCGGAGTAGTGAACAAGACAGGTTGTCGGCGCGCAAGAGTGCACTCGCCGGGGGCGGTGCAGCTGATGCAATGTCACGGTCTTTCCGAAACTGTAACACTTTATAAATACACCAAAATAATAAAGATGCTTTATTTATATACGTCAAGGTAATGTGGAGTCAAGGAACCGACGTACTTACGTAATTATTTTTAAATTACCCACATCAAAACTCTAGAACATAATGTGTGAAAAAGGCTTATAATAGATATAAGATAAACCATGACTGATGGGGAATTTCCAGGGCCCATGTTTCTCTTACTTATGACAGATGGCGCTAGGTGTATTAGGGGGACAAATCTGGGATATTCCCACCCACTTTTGGTTCCTGTTAGAGCCAGGATCTACAGCGGCATCCCGATAGACCAGAACTCGATCAATGACGGCTGGGCTAGACCCCGAGTTGGGGCGGGGGGGCTAGTCTTTCGTCTTGGATCCCACATAGTAATTAAACGAAAGACGGTATAGACGGTATATATACACGACAGCATATGTCTATCTTTTAAGATTAACTCACTAGAACCGTTTTATGGTAATCAAATTTGGTCGAAATGAATGCTTTATTTGTTATAATATTATAAAGAGGAAAGAATTGTATGGATGGATGTTTGTCATGAATGAAAGCCACTTGATGAAGAAACGAAAAAAATGCGCTGTACAGCTAGTATATATATATATAAATAACAACTCAATAATTGCTATCAAATTGCCATTGCAACCCGGTCTCCCTAGTACGCGCATGTAGAGACACTGCGTAAGAATAATAAGCACTGTGATTGGCTAGTAGACTAGCAGAGTTAGCTTCTTCACAGCTAATGTCTTAAAAATAAGACACATTAAACAAGCTATTTGGAAATTTAGGAATCATATCGTGAAAACAAAATAAATCTTTCGGCAGTCAAAAGATGTATCTATTATATAATAAAAAATTCAATTCCAAATTAACAATAAAAAAAAACCCCCGATTTTAAATGTTCGTGTCGTGCCCTTTCATTTGATACCCCTTGAACATATTTGTTTAAAGTCGACTTTTTTCCCCCCTTTCAAGCCTCATAACTTTTGAAGAAAGAATCCAATTTTGATTTAATAAACAAATTCTAAATATTCGTGTCGTGCTCTTTCATTTGATACCCCACTTGGACATATTTACTCAACAAAAATTTTTCATCACCACTTTCAACTTTTGAGTGTGTGAACCGATTTCCACCAAACATAGCTAAGAACACTCGTGACCGACCTTTCAAATAAAAAATCCGCATTAAAATCGGTTCATTCGATCAGGAGCTATGATGCCACAGACAGACAGACAGACACGTCAAACTTATAACACCCCTCTTTTTGCGTCAAGGGTTAAAAATGAATTGATATTCGTTAGTTTCGCTCGATGGTTACACATACATTTCTATTCGGAAAATAGAATACATGTGTCACCATCCCAGCCGAACTTCTCCCGTCATGGGGGTCGTAAGAGGTGACCGTGGGAGCTCTCCAGAGAACAGCAGCAGCGCTCTCTGTGAGTTAAACTACATACAACACCACTGCGATCGCCAACCCGCCTGCCAAGCGTGGCAATTATTGGCATTTCACCCCGAAAATCATTGGGAAGTTCCTCGTCCAGCAGTGGACGTTATGTGGCTAATGATGATGATAATTATGAGTCTCGCTAAAACTCGAGAACGGCTGGACCGATTTTGCTAATTTTTGTATTGAATTACACATCCAATCCACGGGGTACAAAGGCGACTTTCTATGGCAAAACAAATGTTTGCACATACACCTAGCAATAAATATTTCCACAAAATGAACCACAATTTAAAAATACTTTCAGTGGTGACCCTCGAAAATCTAGTGATATTTTGTACGCATGCTCATTTGTATGAGAAATAGCGTCTCTAGGTCATTTACGAGTGACTCATGAATTAAACAGAAATTAAAATGTATGAACAACAACTCAATTGAATTCTTAAGTAGGTAAGTATCTGAATATGTATCATAATATTATGATCTCTTTATTATCATACTATAAGTAGACCTACCTAATAAATAGTCTATCCACACGAAACTTAACATTTCAAAGAACATATATTTAAGACACGTCTACAAGATAGATGTGTCCCCAAAGTACTATTTTTAAATAAAAAGACTTCTACCAATACCTACTCCAATGATTTTTTAATTCCTTATCTAGTCTGCCATGCATAAACCATGATTTCCTTATCATGGAACAACCTTTGAGAAATCTTTCCAGCGAAAAAAGAATTGTCATAAACGACTAAACTCGATCTAGTCCCGTACATGTTCCCGAATGTCAATTCACCACAGAACGGAATTCTTATTATTCTTGATATTCATTTGTAGTTTTGTTCGAATTAAATCAAGTCCAATGAACGTTTCACCGAATGAATATTTAGTTTGACTTCTAATTTCCGATTCAACCTATGATCGTAATACGATTTAACACAGTTACGATGTTCTATGTCTCGTTCCTGGAGACAAAAGTTACTATACATCAGGGATAATCCCACCACCACCCAAGCCCTACCTGCCTCTCGGCCTACGGGCCATTCTCTGGAGACGTACGCATCTACTTGCTAAATTACTAGTTGTGATTTTCACTTTTTATAGTTAGGTGTCTCAACACACCTTTTTATATTGTCTGCTATGCACATAACGTCGACAATGGTACCGCCACCATATGACGTCGTAAGCAGGTGCATTGATCGTCCCCGTCCTATTGGTGATCCGCTAGGGTCATGCGCGGCCGGGGAACCGCTGGATGTAGTGGTTCCGGTTGTCCCGGGAGCTCCGGCAGTAACGTACCAGAGGTCGCCGTGGGATTTTAGTGGGTGCGAGTCTCACATAACCTCCTGTCGACAACGGTGGGGTACATAAATTTCTTCCCCACGACAAAAAAAGTGTTTTACGGTCATCGATTGATTCGGAAATTTGCAGTTCATTCGGTGAAACGTTCATGAGACTTGCATTAATTCAAACAAAACTATAAATGAATAAAGTGTTTAAGATTTCGTTATGCGATGAATGTACATTCGGAGTCATGTACGGGACTTCAATTAAAAACTAAAAATAAAATCACGTTTGTTATATTCCGCACGGTATTTTATTAAATAGGAATGAATCCTATCTATACAATATTTACACAACATGTAGACTAAACTTCGCTTTTCGATCGTTTACCAGGCGTAGCTGGCTTCGGGAGCGGTGTAACTGACGTGCGACACTGCGGGCGCGGCGTACCCCGAGTACGCCGGGGCAGCGTAAGCTGAGTAGGCGGGGGCGGCGTACGTCTTAGCGACCACTGGAGCAGTGTAGGTCACCGCCGGTGCTGCGTAAGACTTCGCAACAACTGGAGCCGAAGCGTACGAAGTCACAGCAGGAACTCCGTAGCTCTTAGATACTACCGGGGCGGAGTACGTAGCCACAGAAGGGGCAGCGTACGCGGCGACAGCAGGAGCAGCGTAGCTCTTAGCCACCACTGGAGCGGAGTAGGCCGCCACAGGAGGGGCAGCATACGAGGTGACAGCAGGTGCGTAGGCCTTGGCGTATGTGGTGTGGTCTACTCTGCTGGAATAGGACACGGCAGATGCTGGAGCGACAGCCTTAGCCAGTACAGGGGCGGCGTACGAAGATACAGCAGGAGCATAGGTGGTGTAAGCTGGGGCCGCGGCGTAAGTGCTGGCGTATGCAGGAGCAGCGGCGTAGGTACTAGCGTACGCTGGGGCAGCTGCGTAAGTGCTGGCGTACGCTGGGGCAGCGGCATAGGTGCTAGCGTACGCTGGGGCAGCGGCATAGGTGCTGGCATACGCGGGAGCGGCGGCGTACAGAGAAGGAGAAGAGGAGGTGCTGGTAAATGACTGGTAGGACGTCGCTGGAGCATAAGCCTTAGCCACGACGGGAGCTGCAGCGTAAGTCTTGGCTACCACAGGAGCCGCGGCGTACGTGGCCAGGGGTGCGTACGAGCCATATGATCCATAGGTAGTCCAGCCGGGTGCGCTGTACGCCAAGTGCTCTCCGGCCAAACTAGCTGATGCCAGCCCAAGGGCGCAAACGATCACGAATAGCTGCAAAATTGTTGACATCTATTAGTTTTTGTATTTGAAAGATAGTAAGTAAAATAATGAGGTATTTTTTTAGGAGGTTAAATACGCTTGGTGAACCGTGGGTACTTGCTTTAGCAAGTGCCTCTGCATACCCCTCTTTGGGATTAAAGGCGTGAAGTGTATTTATTTAAGTTTTTTTTTTACATATTTTTTTTCTTTATGACATCTACTACTAGTTTCTGTGTCGATTTTCAATCAGACACTTATAGCTATATAAATTCGACGTGACACTTCTTTAATATTGATTGAAGTTGTTGCAAGAAGTTGCTGCGTGGGTTTGATTGATTATCGACACGGAACACCGTATCTTTGGAGAAAATAGCAAGCTAAATTTAAAAAAAGTCTAAAATAAAAATTCACCATTTCAAGGATAAAAACAAATTAAAAAAATATTAAAAATAAGACCTAAAACACACACCTTAGCGTACATGTTGTCTCAGCGTAAATCGATCACAGAATAGTAATAACAACGATGAACTAAACACTTTATATACAGCGAAAATGTAAATTTTTATCAGAGTGGACGCTAAACTTGAATATGGAATATATTTACCTTGGTGCACGCCAAATTTAGAGAGTACAACGCACATAAAGAACTCTCAGTTCGGACAATCAAAAGTTATTGTTGAGCTCACGGAAAAATGTGCCAACATAACAAGTATTTATTATGCAAACGTTAGGTTCAAAACTCTAGTAAAATATACATACAGACCAAAATTGCATTGCAAGTTCGTCGTCTTTTCCGTTTTATCCTACAAGAGTAAGAAAACTGTAAAATAGTTGCCTCCTATCTCCTAGTACCAGTTCAGTATACAGTTTAGCTACCAGAATATCAGAGAAGGGATGAAATGGTAAAAATAAAACTAGGTTTTTTAGTGGTAGGCCTCTACAAAACTTTGCTATCTAGGTTACTAGCATAGGAGTAGTATGATTTTCATAATTGAAACCACTAATCGTAACTTCTACCTCGGAGAGGTATCTGACTTGGGATCAAGTTATGCTGTTCCTGCATCCGGAAGTGTACTAAAGGAATATCTATTTTTACATTTACACAGCGCTCTTACGTAAAGAAACAACAATCAGTCGGGTATAAAGGGTAGTAGACTAACTACTGTTAGCCAATGTCCTTATTTCATCTCTCCATCAAAAGTCGTAATTAAATTACATACATACATACACTTTCTCCCGGAAATGTAGGTAGACAAAGATTACACATCCCAAATTAGTTTAAAAACTTAAAAGTACACAAAGATAGATAAAATATCCTCTCTCTCACACACACACACAGGAAACCTATAGCGGTATCAGTGTCCTTACATTTATTGTAATTGTTATCTAATAAATACTTTTTCATTTTTTTCATTTCATCCTCCACACAACAAAAATCTGGGCTTAACACTAAGACATTTGGTCTCAGGCAGGGTTCAAAACTGCGACCGTTGACCAAGAGTCAAGCGCCCTGACCACTAAGTCCACCTCAGTAAACAAGTGACTTTAGTCATAATTTGTCCAAAGCTGATATTGTTTTGTTTTTGTTCCTGCCTACCCCTCTGAGAGGCCTGCGTGACGGTACTTAATAAGAAACTCTGTCCGCCTAGGTAGGTACGAAAACATCAACCAAGGCCTACATTGCTTTGCAATTTCTCGCGGAT
Organism: Conopomorpha cramerella; assembly: GCA_012932125.1. NCBI lineage: Eukaryota > Metazoa > Arthropoda > Insecta > Lepidoptera > Gracillariidae > Conopomorpha > Conopomorpha cramerella. The sequence goes on from SJJU01007478.1 coordinate 6,716, forward strand.
CCAATTAATTATTATTTCGGCCTCGCTCAAAGGTCGCCGGACACTGCAAGAAGCAAGTGATCTGAATATTTCTGATATGGGTTAATATTATAGTTGTCAGTGGTACTTCCGATTGTATTTATGGGGCTCTTTGTGCCCAGGTTTTTATACGTTTTTGATTCCTTAAAAAAACACGTGGTTTAATCTTTTTTCAACACGAATTTCCGGCAAAATGCATTCTACCTCTACATACTGCGTGTAAAAGAACCCCGAGCAATGATCTTAGAAACATTGTTGGGCTCGTTAATATGAACAACTTTTATTATGACGATAATGTGGGGAAATGAAAGAAAAATGTTCAATCCCCATACAAAATGTCCTCTTCCGAAGCAAACATTTGAATATTTAGTATGGAGATGAAAAAAAATGTTTGCGTCGCTCGGGGTTGCCTAGTATTTTTGTGAAGAAACGTATGCCCATAACATAACATATTCTTTTCCTCGATTTTACTTATCGCATACATTCTTTGGCATTTAGAATATTACCCCCTTGACAATAAGCGTGCCTCTGCCTACCCCGCTTTGGGATTAAAAGGCGTGAAGTGTATTTATTTTAAGATGGCATCTCAGGAACATCGAGGGGAACCTTCTAAAATCGTAAAGGGTTCTGACTTTTTAGTTTCCTGGTTGAAGTAGTTTTTTTTTAACGCTTTGTTTAGAGCCTATCAATGAAGTAACCTTTAAAGATAATATCTTCATTGCCTATTAGGAGATTATGTAGTGCGTGTAGCTATTGAAAGATCTTATACATTGACATTTGAAAGACGGCACCTTGAGAATTCCGAGGTCGGGTGACATTTTTTTTTTAAAAAAGCTTTTCCAAAATTAGAAGTGTCTTCTTTTGTTTTTGATACAACGATTGACTAAGGTCGATATTCATAGAGCGTTCTTTGAATACAATTCAGATTTTGGAGTATGGCTGTCATCTTCATATACGAAGATACGAAAGAGACGAATATAGCTTTAAGTCAATGTTATCTGTAAGTACTTATATCATTTTACTGAACGTGGATAATGGCAGGTACCTATTGACGATCTTATAAGGAAACAAACAGTTCAGAATGGATTATCAGGTAAGTATATATAAAATAACGATATTGACATATCCGCTTAGTGTAGATTTGGTTCGGTTTGGTTCCTGGTCGGTGTAACGTAATGGGTGAAACGAATATAAACAACTGAATAATTAATTAATTGAAGTTTATTGTTCAGTTTTTTTAAACTTAACATTACGAAAAACAAAGAAGTAAACTATAAACTTATATTATTTGTATTTACTGCAATTAAGGTAGACACACTCGCTGGGCGACGGCGTACGTAGTCTATCCTCTTATAGGTTTGGATTTGGTTCGGTTTGGTTCCTGGTCGGTGTAACGTAATGGGTGAAACGAATATAAACAACTGAATAATTAATTAATTGAAGTTTATTGTTCAGTTTTTTTAAACTTAACATTACGAAAAACAAAGAAGTAAACTATAAACTTACTAGCTGTCCCGGCAAACATTTGTTTTGCCATAGTAAGTTACCTTTGTACTCCGTGTATTGGGCGAAATACAACAGGTAGATGCATAAAAAATAGATAGTAGCCGATTCTCAGACCTACTGAATACGCATATAAAATTTGGTAAAAATCGGTAAAGCCGCTTCGGAGGAGTATGGCAACGAAAACTGTGACACGAGAATTTTATATATTAGACTAGCTGTCCCGGCAAACATTTGTTTTTCCATAATAAGTTGCCTTTGTACCCCGTGTATTGGGAGAAATACAACTGGCAGGTGGATAAAAAATAGATAGTAGCCGATTCTCAGGCCTACTGAATACGCATATAAAATTTGGTGAAAATCGGTAAAGCCGTTTCGGAGGAGTATGGCAACGAAAACTGTGACACGAGAATTTTATATATTAGATTATTTGTATTTACTGCAATTAAGGTAGACACACTCGCTGGGCGACGGCGTACGTAGTCTGTACTACTAGTGAAACCTCGCGATGTCATACGAGCAGTATCAGTACTAATCTCTATTCAAAAATGTTTAAATAAATAAATAAAGTTTGGACCATAAATCCAAGCTCCTACCAGGGAAACACTGTTAATAATGTATGTTGGCAAAACAACGTTTGCTGAGTCAGCTAAAATTATTAAAAACCATTAAACCACCAAGGTACACAGAAATGTAGAGCAATAAACAAAATTGGCCTTTACAGAGTGTAAAAGGACCCCGAGCAATGGTCGTCGAAATGTTTTTGGGTTCTTCTATATGAACAACTATTACTATGGCGATAATGAGGCGATATTGAAAAAAAATATTTCCATCCCCACACAAAATGTCAATTCCCAAGGCAAAAATGTGTCTATTTTGGTAATTTTTTATTTGTCACAAATAAACAATGACAACTCTGATGTTTTAACGACACAAAGTGTCATCAGTCCACTTTTTGACCTATTTATTTCATGTTCATAGATAACGTAGCATGAACTAATAGTAGGTAGGTTCTTACCATGCTCGTATTCTGGTCCCGGTCAATCACTATTGAGGTAAGCTTTATGTTTTTGTCTGACTCTAATATCAAGTGTTAACAAGAGACAATTGCGCCTCCAGCAAACATAACTAAATAAATAAATATAAATCTATTTTACAACAACACACACATTCCCTTCATCCCATGTTAAGTAGCTAAATCACTTGTGTTATGGAATTCAGACAACGAAATATACTTACTTAAATATTTTTTCTTCTTTTAAATACATACTTATATAAATAAACAGCCAGACACATCCAACAAGTACTTAAAAGCCCGTCACCAAAGTACATGACAGCGGTGGGAATCGAACCCACGACCTTGCGGAATAGAGGCAGACATGCTGACCACTACACCAACGGGTCCGCCGTACATAAGCATTGATTTTTATTTTATAATACATATAAGGGCACGTGCCTAGGTATCCTACCTGAAGAAAAAATTAAACGTTACAGTAGTCTTAAAATAAACGATTAATCGTCGATATTAATAAAGCAAAGACTTCATCTTGTGGCCTTTGGGAATAGGTATAGAAGATTGAACTGGTTTCCTGTTAAGGCTTTTCCATCTTCGTCCAATCATTACCCAGGATATAAACCGAAATAGTCGTAGTTTCTATTTATCGGTGTATTATTTTAGGAATACAAATACTTTTAATTACTTGTAACATTATGTACAGTCGGCTAAACCGTTAAAAGTTAGATCAATGTTAAAGACATTATGCTTTATTTTTTACTTGTGAAATTACAACAAACTCTTCCATAAAAAATAAATAAGTTACGTTGACGTTTGAGTGAAAAAAGAACCGTAATGCGCAAAACTACCGTACCACGTAAAACTCATATGGTTGCAAGTCCTGGAGCGCAGAAAGCTTTGAATCCTCTGCCTTCTGTACAGTATACTATTTGACCCTCAAACACCCAACTATTTGAAGACTGCATTTTCATTCGTAGCATCTAATCATGTTAGTTATCTTCGTTTATCCAACAACCTTCTTCTAAATGTTCCCACCCATAAATCTGGCTTCATGCCTAATTCCTTTGCCGTGACTGCTGTCCGACTTTGGAACTCCCTTCCCACTGATGTCAGGAAAGCTCCCTCTCGTCCTTCTTTTAAAAACATCTACTTTTCTAGTATTTTATTCACCTTTTGTACTTTTGGTGCAATAAAGTATTAAATTAAATAAATTGAAAAAAGAATCGACATCAAAAATGCATAAAATAGGTAGACTATTTAGGGATATACTATATTAAGAACCGTTAGTATTGAACAGTGAAGCTGTTAGTCATACGAAGATTTGTTCTTAGGAACCACGTCAGCGATTTTAATAACCAGAAAAACTGCATTCATACATTAAATAAAGCTCCTATATTGTATTGACATCGAAATAGTGTTACTTTTTTTTTCAAAACAACCGAGTTCGATTCCCTAGCTGCGACAGGTCCAATAAGGTACATAGAGACCCGTTTTGTAAGTATTTATTATAAACAGACTGGATTAGATTTTCCAAAAAAATACAGTTTTCTAAAAAGATCAATGTGTCAAATATAGTGGAAGAGAATAAAGGAAGGAGATGCGACTACTTTATTCACGATCATAAGTAAGTAAATTTTCGTCTCCATACAAAATAAACGATTTTCTGCCTCGGGAGACGACTTTTTGTATGGAGATGAAAATTTTTTTTTGTTTCCTCGCATTGTAGCCATAGCAAAAGTTGTTCATATTGATAAACCCAACAACGTTTCTAAGACCATTGCTCGCGTCGTATCAACCGTACTTTGAAATTTTATGCATTTCGTATCGAATGGAGACCGCCGCGTCTCGGCAAACTGAATGTAGGACGCCCTCAGGTAAGGTGGACTGATGATACGCGCAAGATGGCTGACAGAAGCTGGATGCGAGAAACCAAAAACTGATCACAGTGGCGTGCAATTGGAGAGACTTATGTCCAGCAATAGACAAATATGGTCTGATGATTAATGTCATTATGCGTCAGTATTAAGGTGCGGCAATATTTGAAGGAAAATAAACGATGATGTCTAATCCATTGCTAATTCATTTAATAAGGCGCTTAATACATAACACACAGTTGCTATAACATTCTAACGATTGTATTTTAATTACGTGGGTACAATTTTAAATCATCATCATCAGCCCATACTTGTCTACTGCTGGACATAGGCCTCTCCAATTGCACGCCACTGTGATCTGTTTTAGGCTTCTCGCATCCAACTTCTGCCAGCCATCTTGCGTAGATCATCAGTCCACCTTGCCTGAGTTGCCATCTAACCTGCAATTTTAAATACTGTATTTAAATAAACAAATTGTTATGGTACTATTGACTCTTATACATGCTCATGTCCCTATGGGATTTAAATAGAATGCATCAGCTCTTCTCCCTTTCTTACTGGCCTGTCGGCTCCTAGCAGACTTTGGGATCTGCAGATTTAGGTTTGTTCAGGCTATTAATGCCTAGACCCAGATCTGGGTCAAGAAATACAGCGTTCGTTTTTGTTATTTTTTAAAATATTTTTTGACGAAGTTGTGTAGAAAATTATTTGCAAATTATTCCCGGCAGACAAGGGCTGCGGACTTGGGGGCGCTCTCGGCATACGAAGGGTTAACTAGCAGCTTGTAACTGTTGGTACATATTGATATTCTTAACTCCTAATTATTTTAATGTGGTCGAAGGGTCCTATGATCCTAAAGTTCTGTCCGCATCCATTAAGGGATTACGGACGAGGCTCCATTCTTGGATCAAACGAAATAAACCAATATGTAGATCGGACTTGAGCATATAATTGCAATTAGATATTTGAACACTATCCCAAGCCAAGTATATGGATCCAATCCTTATTGGACTAATGTATGGCGCCAGAACGTCATGTTCCGAGCGTTTCCGTGCTTCTGACGTCACATTAAGCTGTGCCCAGTTTATTGACATTCGTTAAGCCAGTTCGAAAAGGCCTCCGGGCACTTATGAATTTTGAGGAAGTTCCTTCCAATCTTCATACAATAAGCATGATCAGCTGATCGATTTTTCAAGTTGTTTCTTTTGTTGTTTCGGGACTATTTAATACTACAATACTACTTCAGATTTTTTACATTTAGAAACCAATGCATTAATGAGTAACGTATTTCACTGACGTAATTAGTATAATGCATGTAATAGACCTTATGATCTTAGAAATCATCATCAGCCACATAACGTCCACTGCTGGACGAGGTCCTCCCCCAATGATTTCCGTCATTTGGGGTGAAATGCCAATAATCGCCACGCTTGGAAGGCGGGTTGGCGATCGCAGTGGTGTTGTGGTTTAACTCACAAACAGCGCTGCTGCCCGTTCTCTGGAGGGTTCCGTCGGTAGTCTCTTACGACCCCCATAGCGGGAAAAGTTGGACTGGGGTGGTGACACATGTATTCTATTCGCCGTCACCACAAGGCTAAGAAGATCTTAGAAATGAAAGTAACGAAATCAGCAATGCCCAACGTTTGTCAATACAATGCCAGAGCCATGCAACTACCAGAGTGAAATAGACTTAGGAATAATGGCGGCTGATCTATTTCCATCCCAATTATCACCATTAAAAATAAGCCGGATATATTATTCTCCGACTGTCATTGACGGTACCTGCTTACTTTGATACTCGTAAATCTCTTGTCGAGGTCAACGAATACAGGTACCTAGTTACTATATAACAAGGCACCTTCTCACCATAATGGAGAGTTCGATGACCCCACTCACGGGTAAGTCAATCTCATGGTGAATGTACGCAGTATTTTCCTCTTATAATTAAACCTCTTATCAATAACGTGGATGCCAGTACTTCGCCCTGAACCAACTCCATGGCACAACTGGTTTTTTACAACAAACAACAACAACAAATTTCTTGTAAAACTGACTTACTAGGTTTCGATTTTAAACAAGCCGAGCCAGCTTATTATACACTAGCTTTCCGCCCGCGGCTTCGTCCGCGTGGACTTCAGTTATATTGCGGTATAAAGGAATATTTTTGTTTTCCCTCGGAAATATCAACTTTTCCGGGATAAAAAGTACCCTATTATTTAAACCGGACTACTAACTATACGTCTGCAAAATTTCAAAGCAATCGGTTCAGTAGTTACGGCGTGAAAGCGGAACAAACAAACAAACTCACTTTCCCATTATAATATTAGTAAGAAGTAAGATATAATAAATTAAGATGTTCTAACCTAACCGAACCCACTTATCGGATTGGAAAGTATAATTAGCATTAACCTATAAAATAGCTAGTTGTACCATCGAGCAGTGTCATGGGGAACTCGCTGTGGATGCTAAATTAAATCTAATATATAAAATTCTCGTGTCACAGTTTTCGTTGCATACTCCTCCGAAACGGCTTTACCGATTTTTACCAAATTTCATATGCGTATTCAGTAGGTATGAGAATCGGCTACTATCTATTTTTTATGGATCACCCAGTTGTATTTCTCCCAATACACGGGGTACAAAGGCAACTTATTATGGCAAAACAAATGTTTGCCGGGACAGCTAGTAATTTATATTATAAGGTACTTCGCACGAGTAAAATGCATATACTAAGCGTTTCTCTACTATAATATACCTGTAATATACATATTATAATTCTTCATCAAGAATCACTCATCAATACATAGTATAAAACAAAGTCGCATCCCGCTGTCTGTCCCTATCATATGCTTAAATTTTTAAAACTACGCAACGGATTTTCATATGCGGTTTTCTTCAGTAGATAGAGTTATTCTTGAGAAAGATTTATATGTATAATTCACACATATAATAGCAGGAAAACACTGTTAATAATGTGTTGTTAACCGCATCAAAATCCGTTACCTAGTTTTGAAGATCTAAACATACATAGGGACATACAGCGGGAGGTGACTTAGTTTTATACAATGCTATATATACTACTATACTATAATACTATATTTTACAACACACACATTGCCTTCATCCCATGTTAAGTAGCTAAAGCACTTGTGTTATGGAATTCAGACA
>SJJU01007478.1:14313-47672 GCA_012932125.1 Conopomorpha cramerella
CCATTTGTCACGGTCCTGACATACCCCTTTCGCTTCATCTACATTCATACATCTTTTCATACATGACTTATATAAATAATATACCCAGACACATCCAACAAATACTATAAAGCTCATAGCCTAAGCGCCTGTCAGCGGTGGGAATCGAACCCACTACTCTACGGAGCAGAGGCAGACATGCTGACCACTACACCACGGGCCCGTCGATATTTTTTTGATAATAGAAAAAATGGGCAATGAGTTTCTTGTCAGTTCTTCTCCTCCACCAGGGACAACCAGGGACAAAAGTTGAAAGCTATATAACATCGTAAAGTTGGAAAGTAGCAAATATACCTGCTAAGTACAATGTTTCTGTGAATTCTACTAAGTCAATTTCAGAAGGTATCAATGGGCTGGAACGGAAAAACTTTGACCGCTACATACAATCAGCTGATTCAAATTAAAATATGTTTATTACCTTCATGTGTGTACGTTGTTAACCAACTTCAAAAAAGTTTTGTGAAGTGTGACAAAAAAAGAGTCCCAATGGAACCCTGCTAGGGCACTGCAACATGAATCTATGCTAAAATAAACTAAAACTATCGTTAGGAACTTAAATAATAACAATTTATAAATTCAAGTATTTTATTTTCTATGAATATCCAAATTATAAAAGGAAAAGCTGACTGAGTGATTGACATATCTACGCACAGCCAAAACTGTTTAACGTAGGCACTTGAAATTCGTAACGGACGTAGCTTAGGTACCATAGGTGTGCACTAAGAAAGGAATTCTAAAAATTCCCAGGGGAACGGAAATTAACGGGAAAATACTTTTGTATGAAAAATCGAAACCGCTCAAGTAAGACGCTTGAAATTTGGGATGCAGGTACTACTAAACTACGCGAATGAAATCGCGGGGCGTCCACTAGTGTAACAATATAAGTAGGTAATAAATAGGCTGCAGTGTAAACTAAGCATTAAAAATGAGTAAGGGAGGTTAGATTTTATATTTCGTTCCGGGTCATTGACACCTCCTGAAATGGACTCCGTATAGTCGACAGAAACGACTATCTAAATATATGTAACAGGCGTGTATTGGTTAAAGTAAAAGGCTTCGTTTTTTATATGAGGGTCAATCCATCCAATAATGCAAAGATTCCACCATAGGAGAAAAGGTCTGCCCGATGGGCGATGTTAGCTTTCGACATTTATACAGTGCCTATACTGAGTGTAAAAGGACCCCGCGCAATGGTCTTAGAAACGTTGTTGGGCTCGTCAATATAAACAACTTTTACTATGGGGACTATGTGGGGAAATAAAAAAGAATATACAATACAATACAATACAATCTCCATACAAAATAGACAATTTTTTGCTCCCGGAGATGACATTTTGTATGGAATAAAACCTTTTTTTCGAAATTCTATCGCATTGCGTGCCCGAAGGTACCTACATGGTGTATTTCAAGCCTTCTTCAATTTAGACTTTTCATACTAATTGTTTCTTCCCGAATCCCGTTCCCGGGGCAGTTTTGGGATTTCCTTTCTTAGTTGCACATCCCTAGCGTACCTAAGCTAAGTCCCTACCGAATTACAAGTACCTACGTTAAACCGTTAGGACTGCGAGTCAGTCAGCTCCTCCTATATTTTTAGAAAACGACAAAACTCCGCAACTTCGTAAATAAACAATGTATGTCTTTAGTGAAGCGATAACTAGGTGTGTCTAGAACAGCGACGATCCCTGCAGGAGATCATCAAGGACACAAAGGGTTTGTTACGGTTCCTTGAGGAGCTGAGGTGGTTGGAGTAGCGCCACCCAAATCACGCACAATAGGCGCATTGGACGTCGAGTTGCGGAAACGCCCCGTATCATCTATATCTACTAGGTGTGTCTTGCAGAAGACAAACATTGTGTTATTGTTTACTTGAGATTGCAAGCACTCGTCATTGTCAGCCAATGAGCAGTGAGGCTATGACATTATCAAAAGTTCGGTTACCGCCGTAGTAGCCCGCGGCGGTTCAAATGCCGGTCTACCTTGACAATGAAAGTACGCTGTACAAGAAGCTCATGCATATAAAAACCGAAGCACCAACACAGAGATTATTCAGTTACCAACATTGAACGCATCAACATGTACGCCAAGGTGTGTAGTGGATTTGTTGAGTGGAGAATTACAACTCTTTTAGAATTTACATAAAAAACACGTTTAAAATAAGGAGTAGTGTTATTAAATTTAAAATTAAATTTCAAGTTAAATCTATTTCATCGTATCTACCGACCGCAATCGGAATCCGGATGTTTTGTTTTGTGAAACAATGTTAAGAAGTGGCTATATTTATTAAGTAATAACGGTGTACTGTAATACTATAACATTGATTTCTCGTTGCAGCTGATTGTCGCTCTTTGCGCTGTGGGCATCGCCAGCGCCGGCCACCTGGCCGCCCCCCTGGCGTACGCTAGCCACGGCATCGCCGCGCCGGTGTCCTACGCGGCCGCTGCTCCCCTCGCCTACGCCGCCGCCCCCGTAGTCGCCAAGACCTACGCCGCCCCCGCCGTCTCTTCCTACTCTGCGTACTCCACCCACACCGCCCACGGCTCTCCCGTCGCCACGTACGCCGCCGCCCCTGTCGCCACCTACGCCGCTGCCCCCGTGGTGGCTAAGACCTACGCCGCTCCCGCCGTCGCTGCGTACGCCGCCCCAGCCGTCGCCACCTACGCCGCTCCCGCCGTCGTAGCCAAGACCATCGCCCCCGCCGTCTCCTCCGTGTCCTCTTACTCCACCCACACCTCCCACGGCTCTCCCGTCGCCACTTACGCCGCCGCTCCCGTGGCCACGTACGCCGCTGCTCCCGTCGTAGCTAAGACCTACGCTGCTCCCGCCGTACGCCGCCCCCGCCGCGTACGCCGCCCCCGCCGCGTACGCCGCGCCCGCCGTCGCCACATACGCCGCACCCGCGGTTGTGGCCAAGGCCGTCGCTCCCGCCGTCTCCTCCTACTCGGCGTACTCTACCCACACCGCGCACGCCGCCCCTCTGGCGTACGCTGCCGCCCCCGCTGTGGCTTCCTACGCCGCTGCCGCACCCGTCCTTAAATCAGCTGTTGTCGCTCATGGTTGGTAAACTGAATCTAAATATGTAAATAGAAATTATAGACCAATAAAAAACGACTTGCCGTAAACTCGAAATCCTTCCATACCTACTTCTTTTATTTTCGTAGCACCTTTTATTGCAACAAGGCACATAAATACCAACTCACATCATTCATAATAGTGCACAACAAATTGAGTAGACAACTAAATAAATATTGAACAAACCAACATGTCAGTTTGCAGAAAAAAGCACGTTTGTCACTAGGATAGTAAAGGATAATCTTAGACGGAGAGTGGAACAGACGTAAAAGTAAACATTAGTTTAGTCAGTATTACCAGATCTTTACGAGATCTCTAAAAACTCGCATATTATTAGTCCTTCTGGAATCGTAATAAACTAAGCTAAAAGGTTTCCTTTAATAACGTTTATTGGACAATTCAAGCAATGTACAATAACGATATTATTATCTTATTTAATAACTTGTAATTATAAAAATAGTTTACATTATCATAGATATTTTAAGAGGTCTAGAGGTAAGGATTATGACAAAATATTTTAGGTGTAAATATGAGAGAAGCGCTTGTAACCCCGAGGCATCGTTGCATCGATGCCGTTAATCTCATTTAAGGAACATGGATCCCGGTCAGTCATTGAAGCGGTGATCGTTTAAATGCTAGCATATTCCAAGTAAGAGGCCTTCGAATGGCATGCACAACAAATTTAATTCAATACATTTATTGCATTCAAAATTTTATCCGGGAATACCGGCGGGAATTTTATAAAAAATCTGTTAGAAGCGCTTACCTTTGTTTGTACTCAACGTTTTCTCTTGACTCCGACCTTTTTTAGACTCGTGGATGCCCTTCGATTTAATTCGCGCAGTTTCTTTATAAATTTCGTAAAAAAAAATACTACCACCTAGTTTCAGAATCATAACTCCAAAATGAACGTTTTTCTCATCTAAACTTCTACCTTCCTATTTTCCCTTAGGCGATCATTATCATCATAATCATACCCGATAATTGGACGTATTACACAGAAAGGACTCAATCCACAAAAAGCTTTTTTAAGTTGGATGCGCTATTGACCCGCCATACATGTGGTCAACCAGGGTACATAAAAAATAGGTTCTGGCAATGTGTGGATTGAGTCATTTCTGTGTAACTACGTCCAATTGTCCACTGCTGGACATAGGCCTTAGGGGATAAATTTAGAAAATTCTATGCTTCATTTCGGCTTTCCAGGGTCAAGGGTTTTGAGTCAGTGTTGAATGAATCTGCCAGGACTTTGAGTTTTATAAATTATATAGATTAAAGTCGCGCCGATATACCCCGTCAAAAACTTAAGGACGTTGATTGCATTCTACAATGGTAATTTTATTTGGTAGGATTAAGAGTTACAATAAATACATCGTAGATCCTGATGGACACTGCAATTTGGCGAAGGACTGAGTTTTTAGAATTTAACAGTTGGGTTGACCAGTTGTTGTTGTTGTGTGTAGTAGGTATGTAATATAATAATGAACATGCAATACAAGTCAATAAATAAAGGTAAAAGCTATCACGAAGAAGACACCAAACTTCCACCGAAAAATATAAAGGAATAATTCCTGATGCAATAGGTTAATAATTAATTAATAGTTAATAATTCCTGGTTCTTCAAGACACAAGTCGAGGGTTCTTTCCAAATTTTCGTCCTGCACGACTTGTTTTGGCGGTCCTTGGCGTCACATTCTGTGTGCTTGACAAACAATGCTTATAAATGAAAAAGTTATTCATGTATCTACATTATAGCAATTACAATCAAAATTAGCTCTCGGACTATAAATATGGGGCTCAATCCGCCATTTGTAGAATTCTACCACAGTGTTTGCAATATGGGAAAGTTTGCTTTTTCTTACTACTTACTTTTTCACATAAAAACTACTTAATCAATCCTGATCCTTCCACGACTCACAAATAATTTGAAGCAAACGATTGCATACATGCGAGGTGACTTTATTTTTGTAACTAATAGGTAAAAGTCTAGAGAAATAAAATAAATGTCGTCGTGAGATGAACGTCGCCGGCGTATAACATACGGCATTTTGCAAAAGGTTGGTAGCTGAGCACAAAATATCCACTACATTTACCTACATAAACTCTCACGCTCGTAACCTATCTTCCTATATTCTACCTTGCGGCGGGAGCAAAAATAGAAACACAACCGAAAAAGAGAAAAAAAGAAAAGCGTTTTCCGTGAAACTTTTCTGACTCTCTAAAATAATGATCTTTACTTAGATAAACATAATAACGAGCGCGACAAGTGCGAAATCAACGCTGCATGGTATTCCATACTCCTATTCCACTCCCCCAATTGGATTATCAGTGTATTTTCCCAATAAAGTTTATGATCACCTTGGTCGTAGGTGGGCCACAATGTTTTTTTTTTCGAAAGACAAGAGTTAAAAAAGTTGAAATAGAAAATAATACTTTGTTGTTTTCTAAAATTTCCTCCTTTTCATTAATTATTTTAAAGTAAGTGTAGTCACGCGACACTTGACTACCTTAAAAATTGTTTTAGAATAAGGGCCTGAGTGTTTTGTTTTGTCTTGTCATTGTCAATTATTTGAAAGCCAGAAAGTGACACGGACGAAAGATGAAAGAAGAGTTTGAGTAACAATTTGATTAAACAATCCATGAGGTACCGGCAATAAGACCCACCATCCTAGAGCGTCGTTGGGAGTTGACTCCAGACAAAACAAAAAAATCCCGATTTGTTGTTTTTCGGATTGTCTGGTCTCGTGGCATAGTTGCGTTTTTGATAGCATTCGGCGTTCTCTCCGATCTTTGATTCTTCGTCTATGGAACTAATGTAAGTGCGGTCATTTAAAAATAACAAAGACTGTTTCGAGTTTATGGCAAGTCGTTTTTTATTGGTCTATAGTTTCTATTTACATATTTACATTCAGTTTACCAACCATGAGCGACAACAGCTGATTTAAGGACGGGGGCGGCAGCGGCGTAAGAAGCCACAGCGGGGGCGGCAGCGTACGCCAGAGGGGCGGCGTGCGCGGTGTGGGTAGAGTACGCCGAGTAGGAGGAGACGGCGGGAGCGACGGCCTTGGCCACAACCGCGGGTGCGGCGTATGTGGCGACGGCGGGCGCGGCGTACGCGGCGGGGGCGGCGTACGCGGCGGGGGCGGCGTACGCGGCGGGGGCGGCGTATGCGGCGACGGCGGGAGCAGCGTAGGTCTTAGCTACGACGGGAGCAGCGGCGTACGTGGCCACGGGAGCGGCGGCGTAAGTGGCGACGGGAGAGCCGTGGGAGGTGTGGGTGGAGTAAGAGGACACGGAGGAGACGGCGGGGGCGATGGTCTTGGCTACGACGGCGGGAGCGGCGTAGGTGGCGACGGCTGGGGCGGCGTACGCAGCGACGGCGGGAGCGGCGTAGGTCTTAGCCACCACGGGGGCAGCGGCGTAGGTGGCGACAGGGGCGGCGGCGTACGTGGCGACGGGAGAGCCGTGGGCGGTGTGGGTGGAGTACGCAGAGTAGGAAGAGACGGCGGGGGCGGCGTAGGTCTTGGCGACTACGGGGGCGGCGGCGTAGGCGAGGGGAGCAGCGGCCGCGTAGGACACCGGCGCGGCGATGCCGTGGCTAGCGTACGCCAGGGGGGCGGCCAGGTGGCCGGCGCTGGCGATGCCCACAGCGCAAAGAGCGACAAGCAGCTGCAACGAGAAATCAATGTTATAGTATTACAGTACACCGTTATTAATTAGTAAATACAGCCACTTCTTAACATTGTTTCACAAAACAAAACATCCAGATCCCGATTGCGGTGGGTAGATACGATGTAAGAGATTTAACTTGAAATTTAATTTTTAATTTAATAACACTTCTCCTTATTTTAAACGTGTTTTTTATGTAAATTCTAAAAGAGTTGCAATTCTCCACTCAACAAATCCACCGCACCACTTCACTACACACCTTGGCGTACATGTTGATGCGTTCAATGTTGGTAACTGAATAATCTCTGTGTTGGTGCTTCGGTTTTTATATGCATGAGCTTCTTGTACAGCGTACTTTCATTGTCAAGGTAGACCGGCATTTGAACCGCCGCCGCCGCCGACGCTCAGCTGGCGGTGCGGTCGCTTCAAGATCCTGGCCGCCCGATAGCCTTTCCATTCGCAATCATAGGGCGAGCTTAGCATTGGTTGGCAAACGATGAATGACTACTTACTTATGTGATGTAAATGTCACAACCTACTTAGTAGAAATGGCTGTTGGATTTGTCACTGTCTTGCATTGTTTGCAAAACGATATGCGCGTAGGAGAAGCTATCATATTAACATTGTCCAGAAGCGAGGACACTTGTTTCGAGTTTTGTAGGATATCACAATGCTCTTGAGCTTAAAATGTACTGGGTTCAGACTGTTGAAATGACTGAATTGTTCTTGTTAAGGATAGCCTGCGCATGCGCCGATGACAGTTGCATAACGCTTGGCGAGACAAATTGTAATTAGAGCCAGTTTTGCATTTCGGAGTAATGTATCTAGGTAAGCTAGGCCATTCGAGTTGGACTAACATGGACCGAGTTAAAGAAAGACCAGGCTCAAGGTTAGTTGAGAGTTATTGTTCTATTGGAAGCTTTTGTTATCGATATAGTTAGGTATGTAGCCATCAAATCAAAAGTGTAAGAAAATTATATAAAACTGTACTCAAAAAGTACCTAAATAAAATATAAACAAAAAATACCGTTTGTAATTTATATTTGAGTTCTTACTCATCATCGTAATTGATTCTTCGAAATACTTGAATATATTAGTTATTCATTCAATTTTCAAAATTATAAGTATGTAAATGGTAATTATTCTCTCAACATGTCGCATAATTTTAAAAATAATGTATTGTCTTAATTGAAAAATAGTTTTTCCTTTACACACTTCATCAACTAACTATCCACGCAGATAGATAGATACGTCAAAACCCTATACGTATAATACAATTAAACAATGTTGTAACATCGGTAATACAGAAGTAGGTCGACAGATGCAATTAAGATACACCAAAGACCAAAACTTATGATCAAGGATCATTGATAACGCGACCTTCCTCAGACATTGTCCACCATTCTGTCGCACACCCACATACCATTGTGTTTGTACGTATTGTGAGCTTGGACGATTTGGACGCACCTACGTGTATGGAGAATCTGGTACCACCCTAATGTTGAAATTCATGCGAACGTCATTAGACATTAAGGTTCATTTTTTACTTATCACTGTATAACAACTCTACCTTATTGACATTTTAGTTACACTGGAATTGTCAGCTTTGTTTTATCAGTTTCTTTCGCCGGCTTACACTTACAATTTGGATTCTACCTTCCTATTTAAAAAAAAACATAAGATTTGTTAGACATGACTTCTTGTATTTTTGTTTCCTTGTATAATAAAATCCGATCGCCTTTTTTCCCTGCCTTACGCTTTCCCAAATGAAAGTATTCTTTTAGTTAATTCTACAACTAGGATAATTTTCTAAAAGTATTTTGTTGGACAATTTATTTTCTTGTATAAAAAATGTTCTTCTTTTTTTTACGGAAAAAGGTGTGGTGACGACGAATAGATTACAGTATATCACCACCCTAACCCAACTTTTCCCGTCGTGGGGATCATAAGAGGCGACCGACGGAACTCTCCTGAGGACGGGCGGCAGCACTCTCTGTGAGTTAAACCACAATACCACTGCAAACACCCGAATATCCCGGTATCTTGTCCACCAAGCGTGGCCATTGTTGTCACTTAACCCCAGATGGTCATGGAAATCATTGAGGGAGGCCCTAGTCCAGAAGTAAACGTCATGTGGCTGATGTTGGTGGTTTTAGAACAATACTGGTAGGTACGTAAAATATTACCTAGCTTGTTATATTTGACTACCTAAAAAATTAAGTAAAAAATAAATACACTTCACGCCTTTTAATCCCAAAGCGGGGTAGGCAGAGGCACTTGCTAAAGCAAATGCCCACGGTTCACGAAGCGTATTCAGGGGGTGAGCCTATCGCCGTTATAGGGTTTACAAACCTTGTGGTGTGCGGGTTTCATCACGATGTTGTTCTTCACCGTAAGAGCGTTGCGTTGCGTACATAGACTCTGAAAAAGAGTCCCATTGGTACACGTCCAGTAGCCGGACTCGAACCCGCGACCTCCCGATCACAAGTATCCGACCAACTGGACCACAGACGATCTTTTGTCTCACTAAAACGTGCTAAACAGCTAAAACCACGTTCTAAACGTCAACTAGTTGCCAGACTATTTGTAATTAATAAAATAATAAACAAGGAACCGGAAGATTTGCAGAAAAAAATGTACCCGAATAATTACTGAAGGTAATTCACTTTTCTGAATAAATTAGTTTTAACATAGACGCCTACGTCGAATCAAATGTTTTCAAATAAATCAGATTATAATTACGTCGTAAAAGAGTTTTATGTAAATGCATATACATACATTAACCTGGTTAATACATAAGTATATAGGTAAACAGTTTCGTACGCACCACGATTTCAACCGCGTTGTTTTAGTTTTTCATACAATTAATTACTTTTCTTCAACACATGTCTGGGAACCAAAACATCACTTTATGTTTAACAGTTTATGGTAGGAGATAATTAGTTAACAAATATGAGGTATTTATGTTTTATAGTATGTTCCTAAATGTCCTGATGTTGTATCCGCGAGGCTGCATGATGTCGAAATCAAATTATTTATTTCATTGTTATTAGTGCGATACCATTCAGATTATACAGTAGCAAAGCATGAAGAAAGACGTGTAGGTTTTGAATACAAATCACGCCTTTTAATCCCAAAGCGGGGTAAGCAACGACACTTACTAAGCAAATGCCCACGATTCACTAAGCGTATTTAACTCCACGTGACAGGGGGTGAGCCCATCGCCGTTATAGGGTTCACACACTTGTGGTGTGCGGGTTTCATTAAAATACGAGCGTTTCGTTGCGTACATAGGCTCTGAAAAATAATCCCATCGGTACGTCCCGGAAGCCCGACTCGAACCCGTGACCTCCTGATTGCAAATTAAGTATCTGACCAACAGGATCACAGACGCTCTCTTTTTCTTCTTTGCAATCAATCAATCATACAGATATGATTTCACAGTTATAAAAAAGTAAACATTTATCTTTCTCAAACAACTTTATTGATACGGGGGTCACGTTCGAGGAGGGTAAAATCATTTCTTTTACAGGCCAGAAAAATTGGGAAAAAGTGGCATCTTTTCGGTTTAGTAGTGGATGTGGTAAGGCGTTTCCGTTCAACATACTAAAGGTAATAGAAGGGTGCTAAAAAGGTCCCCGCCACAAAGGCGATGACGTTTCCGGTACATTCGTAGAAGGTCCCGGAGTCACTATTAAAGTATGGTACGACTTAACGACATGCAGACAAACAAAATCAGCACTACCGCATATAAACAAACACTGGTCTAACAACATTATTAGGCTAAGCAAAAAACGACTGCGGCTTGTAGTCGGTATAACCACCACTCGCTATTAAATAAACATATTTTTAATTTAGGACTTACAGACAGCCCACTGTGCAGAGCATGCATCTAGGCAGAGGAGACAGCCGAACACATCCTACTGGAGTGCCAGATTGTGGAATAATACAGGGCGACTCATCTGGGACAGCGACGATCCCTGCAGGAGTTCGTCAAGGATACAAAGGATTTGTGACGGTTCCTCCAAGAGCTGGGGTGGTTGGAGTAGTGCCACCCAAATCACGCACAATAGGCGCATTGGACGTCGAGTTGCGGAAACGCCCCGTATCATCTACTTCTACATCCCGGAGACACTGCCGATGGCCGCCTAAGGAGTGTTGGGTGTTAACCAACATAGATTTGCTCGTCAAAGCTTTGTTTACTTTTGAAAGTTTCCTTCGGTCCGCTTAGAACGCTTCAGTTCAAGTTTGCCCTGCGTAATGTAACATTTACATACGTAAACTTACATACGTAGTACCAAGTGTTTAGCAATGATAAATCTACCTAGGGTAGGTATTTTTTTAATGAAACGCACACGGTCTTTCTCAGTACTAATATTATAAATACGAAAGTAACTCTATCTGTCCCAATTTCACGCTAAAACTACTGAACCGAATTGTGTAAAATTTATTATACGGATAATTTAGAGCCTGAGAAAGGACATAGGCATTTTTTATGTATATTTTTTATAATGTGTTTTGACAGAACATGTTTGCCGGTTCCGCTAGTAATTCAATGTTCCCTTAGGTCCCGTTAACACTTCCTTTCTGAAGGAAAATGTACAATTTTTTGTTCGAAAAAACAAGTGGGAATAAACCCAATATTTTTACCGGGCACGCTTGAGTTTGTCTATGATTACATTTGAGCCAATATACCCGGTAAAGATATTAAATTATCACCTAGGTAATTTTTTATCAGCATCATTTGACGTAGACATAGAAAGCAGTGGCGTGCACACCATATAGGCAAAAATACACTACCTACCTTAGTATTTTGGCTACCCGACCTAATAATAGAGTTATTGCTAGATCTTTTGTTCTTGTACTCACGACATAGGCTAACGAAGGACCTGTGTTTTGTGGGTGAGTAGATATGTACCTGTGTTTCGTAAAGACAATTTACCTATACATAGGAGTCAATCCTTGGGTATTACCGCCTACCTTGTCGTAAAAGTCAGTGCACGCCAATGATAGAAAGACACTGCGACGCCAAAGCTATGCAACGGTCAGAGCGCAACTGATTGTTGTATCATTGTTTAAAGAAACACGCACTAACATTATATTAATAGTTTAAACCGTCCGGCAAATAACGAAGGTAAGCTGAATGCTTGTCTTTGGTTGATTTCGCTCAGTAATACCCGGTTTAAACATCTATATTATATAGAAGAAGTCGTGTTAGTGTACACAATTTATAACTAAAGAGTATTTGAACCGATTTGGCTGAAAATTGGTGCGGTCGTAGCTTAGAACCAGGAGAAGGACATAGGCTACTTTTTATCCCGTCCCTGTGGGACGCTTCGCTATGTAGAGGGCGTTATATTTTGTATGAAATACTCAAACTACGCGAATGAAATCGCACGGCATCCACTAGTTTGATATAATTCTTGTTGTGACTACCTTATTCTGTAAACAAACAGAAAATGCCGCGTAGGTAGGAACATACATCCTACCGACTCCGGGATACCTGTCACGTTACATTGACGTAACGAACGTCAAGATCGCCAGAAAACCGGTTCCGTAAAATAATTATTCGATACGATTTGGATAGTACACACACCAACTACCGCATGTTATTTCGACGGCTGTGTCTTTCGTCTACGGCATTGCCCTCAAGCGATTTTACTTGTTACACTTTGTAGCAAAATGGACCTTAAGACAACTACCTTAGCATGAGCTACTTATTCAATGATATTTTAACCATTTTGAGCTCACAATGAAAGAGTACATTTCACAAGGTAATACAGGTCGTATGTCCTTGTTATAAGTTGGTAATTGACGAGTGTTGGCTCTTTAAATAAAGTTCACGAGTAAATTGTAGGTTGAGAAGGAAATCCAGTAGTAACATTGCCTAGAGTCGATTCAAGTATAATTTAATGGACTGATGATTATATAGTTTTGTCTTTAGTCAAATAAAACTGAACAGGGTTATAGTAAATAATATTATAGAAAGAAAAGAGTGGACATTATGTATGCAAGTTTATTTTTAAGCGAATTTAAAAAAGGAGTCTTTCAATTTTTATGTTTGTTCGCGGATAACTTCGTCGTTTATGTACCGATTTTGAAGTTTTTTTTTTTTGTTGGAATTGGTAGACACTAAAGTGTCCCATTGTACGATGTCTCAGATTGTACGCACAAGTCTTGTTTTATTTTAACACTAGTTGGCAAACGTTGTTTTGCCAATACATTCCTTAAGAATCACTCTCTATATACCTACTAAAGAAAACCGTATAAAAATCCGTCGCGTAGTTTTAAAGATCTAAGAGATCTTACATAGAGACAGACAGCGGGAGGCGACTTTGCTTTATACTATTTGTACTGACTAATTAAATTACAAGGTTTAATCCAAGTACATTTTATTCTTGCTGTAAGAGCGCTCCGTGGTTTCTCGCCTTTTATAATACTCCAAGGTAGGTATTTCTATAAGAACATTATCTTTCTCAAACAACTTTATTGATACGAATCTCTAGACAAGCGATTCATCAATTCGCTGACCTGTGTTATCTCTAAGTATTCTATTATATTACGCAATACAGTCGCGGTGTATGTAAGCTGCTAGCTTAAACACTAAAGCCAGTATTTTGTAACGCACCTCAGGTACAGACCACTCGCTCAAGTAGGTACGTACCAGTGGCGTGCACACCATATAGGCAAAAAGACACTGCCTACCTTAGTATTTAGGCTACCCGACCTAATAATAGAGTTATTGCTAGATCCTTTTTTGTTGTACTTACGACATAGGCTAACGAAGGTCCTGTGTGTTTGTGGGTGAGTAGAGGTAGGTACCTATATTTCGTAAAGACAAGTTACCCATACATAGGTGTCGATCCTTGGGGATTACTGCCTACCTTGTCGTAAAAGCCAGTGCACGCCACTGGTACGTACTTACAGTCGATCAAGAATCTGATAATCTAAATATATGTATAATACGAAAAGCTGACTGTCTGACTGACATATCAACGCACAGCCTAAACGGCGAAACGTAGACACTTGAAATTTGGTACGAACGTAGTTTAGGTACCTACCATAGGGGTGCACTAAGAAAGGAATTCCTGGAATTACCACGGGAACCGGAATAAACGGGAAATTTCTTTTGTATGAAAAATATAAACGGCGCAAGTTAGACGTTAGAAATTTGGGATGCAGGTACTACTAAACTACGCTATTGAAATCGCGGGACGTCCACTAGTTTATTTATTTACCTAATAAACTCGATGTAACTTAATGCTTAGTTGTTACAGACCCTCTAGCAAAGCACTCCAAGAAAGAAATGACAAGACATGGACGGCCGGCATGGACTAGTGGTCAGGACATCCGCCTCTAGGATGAAGGCCGCGACTTGACAAAGATAGTGTCATGAGAAGTGACAGACCCCTTTCCTGGCCGACTGTACTTAATGTCTCACTCTAATCTCTATTAAGTGGTACTTAAGTATCTACCTCCTGATTATTGTATCAGAATACTTTTTTTTTAATATTTGATTTTTGGATTTTGTAACCCCCTTCGAGATATATCATCGCTCTGCCTTATTTTACTACTCAATTGGTACCTCTGCCTTTATTACGCCAGGTTGATTGACCACTCTCTTTTTTAACCGACTTCAAAAAAAATAGGTTCTCAGTTCGTCTGTACGTGTATTTTTTATATGTATGTTCACCGATATTTCCGTCAGTTATATAGACGGATTTCATTTTTTTTATGGAGCACGAGTCACGACCTTAAAAAGTGGAGATGTGAAATCTCTGCCTACCTCTCTGGGAGGAAGGGATTAATAATTACCGAAGTAGGTATCTACCTACCTGGACTTATTGAGACCGCGACTGTATTAACTAAGTTTATAGGAATTACTAATAAGAACCATTTTACCCTGAACCACAAACCAATAAAGAAATTTCATGTTGTAAGCTCTTGAAAAGTTAAAATATATTTTACACAGTCTAGGCGGCAATAACTAATTACTTCTAACTCTATTAGAAAGATAATAAAGTTCAAATTCCTATGCAAGTGTATAACTAGGCGATAGTAAATTAAAAAGATACTAGGTCTCAATATTCTTGGCACGGCCTTGCCCTGACATTTTGCCTAAATAATTACGGCTGTGTACCTGCCTACATCCAACTGAGAGCCAATGTAATGTTATATATATATATATAATATATTAAACACTAATCAGGTTTATTCCACAAATTCACATTAATGTTTGCCGGATTTTTTTCCCGGATATCCTTTTGGCTGAAAGTCAATGTACGGCGAGTGGGTATTTAACTTAACGAAAGCAAATTTTTTGCAGGGGTTGTATACTGTTAACATGTAAGACAGGATTTGTCAAAATTTATCTCCTAGGGGGTAAAAAGCGAGCGAGGTAGAAATTTATAAGCTTGAGAAAAACGTTAATTTTGGAATTATGTGTCTTTAAACTACTGGTAATCTATACCAATATTATAAAGAGGAATGATTTACTTTCTTGTTTGAATGAATAGGCTCCGAAACTACTACTGGACAGTGTTTTTTTCTTGGACGCCATTGTCGTAACTGAAAGAATTGTAAATGGGACCAAACGGGGAGCAATAGATTTAAAAAAAAGAATCATTCTAATCGATTCCACGTCAAAAGTTTTGAGGTAACAGACAAAAAAAAATACCGAAATACCTCCTCCTGGTTTTAAGTCGGTAAAAATTGAAATTGTAACGCAATATTGTTCACCGGGTATATAAACGCATGCAACTGCGTCGAAACTTCGAATAAAATAACAAAGGTAAGCTCGAGCTTGTCTTTGATTATATTCGCGCCTATATACCCGGTGAACAATATTGAGTTATAATGTCTGTGCGCGTTTCATAAAAAAATGGAACTTGATTTTATTGAGTGGTGTCATTTTGGTAGTGCTAAATGTAAGGAACGAAACCCTCGTATGTACGTTTAGGCAAAAAAAACACTTTATAGACATCAAACATTTATTTCACTTAATCACTTTAAGCTAATTATGTAGTTAAAATCTCAAAAAATAAAATATCAACTCAAGTGTGACAAAGACGCGTTGGAAAAATTAAGTATAAAAAGTATATTAATAACATAATACTTATCAAAGTTAACTTTTGTTTGCACAACGAGTGATCGGTTTAATTTATTACTATTTTCTACTGGAACAACAACATCGATCGAGTTTTCGGGACACTTGCCGCCTATTTGTAATAACTCATTGACAATCATCAATTAAGGCCTTTGGGTAGGCCTATGTCCAGTAGTAGATATGATAATGACGAATTAGTCATTACTCCCTACGTGACATTTGGAATACTACACTAAGATCGTTCGATTTACATAATCTTCCATGTCGCTGTCAAATTTTTGATCCTATTTCTGTCATCTTTTTTCTGTACAGATCGATTAATAAGAGCTGGTATCTTAACACATTTACACCATGCGCTTGCGTGGTGTTTGTGAATAAACGAGCGACGTGACGTATCACTGTACACAAATACAGGGTGTTTGTTTTGTCCGATTTCAGCCGCGCGTGGCAAACAAGGCGTGTCAAAATCTTATGACTTAGTGACACCGATATAAAGACACGCTGTATTAGTCAAATTGCATTTAATGTGCCATCTTTTATTAATCGATTTGTAGCCACTGTTATAAAACTATTACAAAGGTCCAAGTGCCCCGAAAAGTTTTAAAAATCTTCAACATTAACCATCTACTCTATCACATTTAGAATAGAAAAAATCTTATTTGTAATAAATGTACCTTCATAGTTAATACCATAGACCAAACATATGTTTTATTTAATTTAAAGCCTGTCCTTATTGTTAAGTCGCGAAATTAAATTAAGTATTTATCATAATAATAATAATAATAACACGTTTCGTCGAATGATAGCACCAAAACATTATAACAAAATAAACATATTTTATAGTACCTTAAAGCAAAACGCACAAACACAACACTATTTTATTCAGGTGATTAATTTAAATACTAAATAATATGCATGCGTACATAGACGTCATTCCCACAATTCCCATTATCTTTTGCAACGGTAAAACCGACATGGATGTTTTTTTCTCAAAAGAGTCCAACTTTTTTTCTTTTATAATTTATTTTTAGTAGACAAGCGTTTGACCGCCATACTGTCTGATGTTAAATTGCGATGTGGCCTAATCGGACTGTACTGTGCTAGAAACTCAGACCGGAAAATCAATGTACAATCTGACGGTTGGCTCTTAATGGTTATTGTGGGAAAAGTTGTGCGAAAATACCCATCAATGGTCATTCTGAATGGGTATAGTGGGACTGACGCCTACATAATTCAACGTAAAGTGTAAAATCTAGAAAGTGACTGCACAGGGCACATGATATCGAACCCAAACAATTGCGTCTTATGCAGGAGATTCCACACATAAATATGAATGGGAATTTTGACATGATCCACCAATAGTATCTATGGTATAGAGGTATTTAACATATTTCTCTATTGTATTTACAAAATTATTGGCAACATAAATATTCATCTAAACGAGTTAATAGTATGTAATTATAAAAATAATGTCTATTGTGACAGATTAGTATAGTATGCGACATCTAAAAGAAAATTTTTGACATTTTACTGTCTCTGTCACAATGGAGTTGTTTGTATTTGCTTTTAGTTTCAACAGTATGGCATGCATCACACAGTTATAGTTGACTCAGACATACTCGGAAACAATCCACGCCATCTATTAGCACAAATTGTAACCACCGAATGTAATTCCATACTATTTTACTTTTCTCATAGATAAGGTAGCGGTAAAAGCTTACGCGACTTACATTACGCATGAAACGGACAATACATATACGAGTAACTGGTAACACGGAAGAATGTGACTTATTATGTAACAATATATAGATCATTATGGAATGCTCATGAAATAACCTATGTAAAAGTGAAAACAAATGACCTTGGACAGTGTATAATAAGAACGAATGGTATAAAAATGTACTTAGGTGCGACCAAGAGACACAATTCCGTGTGCATTATCTAAATATTACTAAGGTTGAGTTTTTGTAGGACTTACCGAAATATTGGGGCTATTTTAAATTCAGACATAGGACTTTCAACCTTAGTGCGCGATTGAACATTTTCTTGGTGAAACGCCAAACGCGAGAATTGGTACTAGGTAGGTACAATTCATAAACTTTTCGAATGTACTTGTCATTTTGTTGATATTTCTCCTCGTTAACTTAGTGATCTTGTAGTTCGGTTATTGTGTCCGGTGGTTAATGTAAAATATACTCTATTAGCTGGTGTCAAAGTAACAAATTAATTTGGCACCTGGCATAATAGGTTCAAAATTAAAACAGCCGTTCTTGTGTACATATGCCTAACAGCTGGGCCACAGACGCTCTCACTAAATTACCCGAAAAGAGAAAATAGAAAATCACATGCTTTATTCTAAAAGCTTATGAACTGAACGCATTTAGTATTTGGTACTATGTAGGTACTCAGCTTATGAACTATACATTGAGATTTCAAAAGGTAACAAACATTTAATTGACAGTTAATAACACTTATGGAGGTCACAGAGGGTATATCACGAACAACATCTCACTATATTCTACACAATAGGTACGTGGGACTTTATTTTTTATTATTACATACTAGGTATTAATAATAAATGCCGTTGAAAATAGAACAGAGCAAGTTGATAAGTATCGTTTAATATAGGGTCATAAATACCAACCCAATCTTCAAATATGGTTGACTGTAAACGCTTTAGAAACATGAAAGGTTTGTTAAACGAATTAAATTATGCAGTTATACTAGTAACTTTGGTACAGTACTTCTAAAATTCCCTAAAACATTACGTGAGGTTACGCTCTCACGGGTTTTATTCTGTCTTGTCACTTTACTAAGACAGACCCCATTATAAAGTATTTTTAATTTTTCCACAAAATGTTTCTCAAGAGCTACAGTATAAAATCCCTTGTTTAGTTTCTTGTTATTAAAAGGTTTTTAATAAATTCAATTGAAACGTTTCATCTAAAAAAATAAGGCATAATTTTTAGACCGCATTATGCTCAACATTGAAGAGAACAGGCGCGGTCGACATTATTTTTCTAATGACTACGAATACGGACAAATAATGTCCCATTCTTTTACATTGTAAATAAAGGAGACAACACAATTGAACGTCAATCGCAAGTCGTCGCAGTCTGTCAGTCACATCTCACACTTTGTCTTACACAATACCTCCCATAAAGTCTAATTATTCCTGTCCTAAAAACAAAAGCACCATTCTTTGCAATTCCATGATGGCACACACGTAACTTGGAGAAAAGTCCACTCCACGAATCTTTCAAAAAAGTCTCTCAATTAGTTACAAAAATTTCGACAACACTTTGTGTTAATTTACCAATTATTACAATTTAGTGATATTTCTTTTTTTCATAAAGTTAAATTTACATTTACATTTATTAGTATAATGGGGAGATACAGCCCAATACATATATTTAGAGGCAGCATTCGCACTGGTTCTGTCAATAGTGTCAATATGTCAGTCAGATAGACGACATGTCAATGTTTCAGTCAAATTAAACAGCACGTGACTGATACCAGCACCAGCGACGATGCGCCACCTGCCGCAACAAATCGGCAATAGTATCTCGCCATTGGTTGCATTTTTTATGCAAGTTACACATTTTTATACAAAAATAAAACAAACAAGAAAAATTAGGCTCAATAAGTCTGAGACTAGGATAGTCTTTCGATGTGCTACCGGAACACTGCTTTGGTCCAAGCTTAGATCCAATTTTAATGACGTATTGTATACAAGATTGACACATTGGTGTATTGGATCCAAGAGTAGAACACAGTTACAATTTTTTTTTCAAAGTTGCAATACTAAAAAAATATTTAAACAGTACGCAAGTACGTATATCAAAAATTTGTTGCAAATTTCCAAAATACCTATACCTAATCAGTTAGTACTTGTTATTACATAACATCTTCAGTCCATTAGTTCATTATTGACAACCCACAACTGACATCATTTTGACAATAATTCTTCTGATTGTAAGTTTCTATTGTCGAAATATTTAAATTATTGTTCCGTATACCTATTAATCTCAAAATTTTTATGTTATTTCTCTCTTTATTTTTTCTTTTAATGAAAAACATCCCTGCACTTTTTTGTTCAATCTTACGATAAGATCATGATAATAGTTTCTATATTTATAAAAACAACTGTGCGTATCGGTATAAATATGCATCTTATTCTCAGAACAAACACGTTGTTGCTTAGAGGGATCTATCCCCACTAAGATTACGCGAAAGCGTCATAGTAATTTAAATAATAGACTTTTTTAATTATTAGTTATGGCCATTTTTTCTTGCGTTCATATGAAAATACAGTTTACTAGAAAGATACGCAGTGGCGCCACTGTTGAGTCACGTGACATATTATTGTTTGACAAGATGGCGGGTGCTAGAAAAATATTTTTAAGTAGGTACAAAACTTAAGTATTTACTTCGAAATCTATAAAATATGTACCCGAAATAATTAGTAATGACTTGATTTCAATCTAACTTATATAGAATAATATTATTTCTTCTGTAAAAATAATTATAACTAATTACGTAGATTACCGGCAACACCAATAGTTAATTATAAAATAATACACAATAATTACTAGAATTGGACCCTGTTTAAAAAAATGACATTATTTACTCATTGGAAACGAACCAGGGACCTATTTCATAATAAATATATCTGTATCTAACACCTGTCATTGAATGAAAAAAAATAAAAACAAAAGAGCGAGTACGAGGACCAACTATCATAGAATAATATGATGGAAAAACTGCCTTCTATAAAAAACAATAATTTACTTTATGCTCTCACGTATGACAGTTTGTTTGGAAAAAAAAATATTTACATTTTTTCGTCTAGCTTAGGCTGACTGCATACATGCATTACTATCTATGCAAGTTAGTCTGTTTAGACACTAACATAACATACTTGCATCTCTTTCTTTTCCCAATATCTTGGACCATTTTTGTTGTTTATTTTTTGACGTGACAACGTTTAATAACTCGACGGGCTAAATGCACGAATAAGATGACGTCATTGTCAAGTTTAGCAAGCGAGCGCGCGGCACGAATGAGAGAGAGGCATAATTATACTACTACATAAACAATCCTTCCATATATTATACTACTGCAATGTTTGACGTCACGTCAAACTACCGTCCGTAAACTGCCTTTACAGACAACCATTTTTTTTTTTAGAAAACCCCATATTGAATAGAGACGCCGCTCATAATATTACCACGTAATGTTTTATGAAATAGGCCCCAGAGGTCAAGCGTTCACAAAAATAGGGAAAGTTAATGAAATGATGAAATTTTGTACTTACATTTCATAGAAAAACCATCTCGGATTCCCTATTGGTGTTGACAATGTGTGAAAATATGTAGTATCTATAGTATTGTACTCCCTGTAGATCGATCCCAAACTTTCTTTTGATTTAAGTAAGACGACACATATCGCACAAAGTCCTTTTCATATTTATACATATATTTTCGGTTACATCAATAAATACCACGTCATCATTTACAATGAAAAGAACCTTGTGAGGCAAATATCGTTAATAACTAACATAATACGTTTACATACTAAAAAAATAATTTGTACCATAAGGTTGTCTTTTAAAACTGATTGAATATTTTAGGTTAAAGAAGTACACCCTGTAGAGTTACAATAAAAATGGTCGAATATTATTAACTTTTTTTGACGCTAAACTTATTTTCGTTAATGAGTAACTAGGTACTCGAAAAACAATCACATCGGAGTTATTAAATTCAATTGCGGGATGTACACGTTATACCATTATAGACTTTAAATAGAAGTTGATAGAGTCTACATTTGTGTGTGTTTGACACTTAACGGCTCATAACTTAATTACAGCAATATTATATATCGCCATTAACAATCATTGTAATGTTATACTGTTACAAAATTACTTTCGACATATCCAATAAAATGGGAGGCCATCTTTACTTGCATACCGCAATGGTTTTTTGTAATACATTTTTATAAAGTAGATATAGGTACATAGTACAAACGAAGGAGAAATTTAATCGATAGCTTCTTTGAAAACACTGAAAGGTCAAAAAAAATATAAAACGGCATGTTTGATAAAAGCTTACATTAACAAATTTTTGCTTAAATCTTAACACCGATTAATATTTATCTAACCATACGTTTGCACTACCAAACCGTCTATACTGGGTCTGTCATTATCATTTGCATATGCTATGACAAAGACAGACAATGTTTTACAGCATGCTCTCAGCCATCGACCATAGAACTATTAGACTCATACGGTGTTATTCAGAGACGTTGCACTAACCCCGGGCCAGAGTCAGCCAACAATTTAGACTGCGGGCTAGCTAAAAGTATATTCAGAGTGACAGACTAGGGATAACCCACAGGTTAAGGTAGGTGTAAGGTACGATAAACCGGCACTGGTTTATGGAAAAGTATATTCAGAGTGACAGACTAGGAATAACCCACAGGTTAAGGTAGGTGTACGGTACGATAAACCGGCACTGGTTTACGCAAAAGTATATTCAGAGTGACAGACCAGGGATAACCCACAGGTTAAGGTAGGTTTCAGGTACGATAAAACGAGGGGTTGCCTAGTTTATCGGTAGGCTAGCGAGCAAACGTCACGAAATGTCAATGTCAAGTTGTTAACAGTTGTCAAATAAACTGGCGTGTAAACCTAAACTATAGGCTACCAAACCCAGCCATGGCCCCAGGTTTAGCGATACGTCACTGAATAACACTACTAATGTTCCACATTTTAGATGAAAACACTAAAGTGTCGAAATACTGATGATTGATTGATTGCAGTCGGCTGTCAATCACCGACCGTTATGCTTGCACTAGGCTATGTCTTGTCAGAATAGTTTCACCGTCATGAGGTGCCTGTCTAATAGTTGTAAGGTCGATGCTTGCTCCCAAAATGTTTCGGCTTTTCAAATGTAGGGTGACCATTATTCTTACACCTAAACATGGACGCTAAATAAGACGGAAGTTATCATACATATGCAACTTCAAATAAATTGAGCGTATTATAATAAACGTTAAAAATATGTAACAAATTATTAAATTATTTTGGCACAATAAGGAACCTAAATAACACAGCATATTTGACACAAAAAAAAATATGTAAAACGACTTAAATTCTTAAACTGAGGCGAAGAAAATCATTGTATGTATGTAACGGTGATTTTCTTGCCATCAACCTCCCTTTTAAAGCTTGAAGCAAAATTTTGAGAACTGTAGGGTACATAATAATAAACAAAATCGGTAATCTATGTTCCCGAATGTCCGTTATTTACGTATTCAATGAAGCCATGTTTCAATGCAAAATCTCATTTTTCCGATGTTGCTGGCCAAACAAACAACTTAGTAATTAGATCGTGGCCTAATGACAGAAATTATAAAACTATACGAATTGATATGAGGATCAAAATGGCGGGGCCACCGCTCTCCGTCTAAATGTAAAGAGATTTAATAACTTACTGGCTGGTAATAAAGACCACTGTAACCATCAACCTATTCCTTTTAATTGACACATTCCCACGTATATAAAATAGCCCGTACTATACACGAGCATGTATGGGCAAAATAGCTTTTACCAAGCTACTAACGGACATTCGTAGAACAAAATTTTACATACACAAATAGAAAATGTGAGATATTGCCTTTCCTTACAAACATGCGCTGAGTAAAAAGCCTTGTGTTATCAGTTCTACGCAACTATTAGTACTGTATTAGGTTCTTGTACGAATACAGAATCTCGATAATCTTTATAGCTTCATCAAAAAGTAAAAAAAAAACTACTTAAAATACTACACATGTCTTGCTTATGTGTTGTTTTTTCATCCTCGTTTTGTGTTAACTGCTGAAAGACAATCAGTATTCTGTCTATTCGAACAACAATGGCGTAGACAATGCATGTAGAACTAATAAAATAACACATCATTCACGGCAAGTTTGTATAACACGAAGGGCAACATAAGACATTTTTGACGTCTGCACATACCGAATATTTAAAAATAGAACCTCGTAGACGTCGTCTGATGAAAGATCGCATGATGGGTCCTAACAGTTCTCCAGTGTACAGTGTCGATACGAAATCTCGGATGATAGAAGCCGCACACGTGATCGGCGACGAACAGCCGCAGCTTTGAAACGAGAACGTCGTACCAACTGTCGTAGTAAACTCAGGGAAGCTGGTGGCTCAGCTTGTTGTCGCAGCGGATGTCCACTGACAGGAGGCCGGGGTTCACGAGCGTCACCCTGCAAGTGAATTGATAAGTCTTTAGATATAAAAATAAAAAAAAAAATAAAAAATTCACTTCACGCCTTTTAATCCCAAAGCGGGGTAGGCAGAGGCACTTGCTTAATAAGCAATTGCCCACGGTTCACCAAGCGTATTTAACCCAACGTGACAGGGGGTGAGCCCATCGCCGTCATAGGGTTCACACACCTTGTGGTGTGCGGGTTTCATCACGATGTTGTCCTTCACCGTAAGAGCGTTGCGTTGCGTACATATGCTCTGAAAAAGAGTCCCATTGGTACACGTCCAGTAGCCGGACTCGAACCCGGGAGGTCCCGGTTACAAGTCAAGGATCCGACCAACTGGACCACAGACGCTGTTTAGATATATTTATAACATGGACAAAGATAATTTCTGTGGTGATTCGGAAAAAGGGGATGAGTCATTTTTTTTTTCAATATTATTTTTTTACACATTTGCAATGTTCAATCACATTCCATTTTAAGGTAAAAAGGAGATGAGTCGTAAATATGCATTTTTAAGGGTCATTCAAGTTAATGTATTAAATGATCATAATGAGACAAATGTATTAAAGGTATTTTTTGTTATGGAAAATCTTGCTCCTTACGCTCTAAATCTTGTATCATAAATACATTTTAAACATTAAAGAATTTGTAAGACATCAACCAAAACCTCCCACGCCGCGATTCGGTTTTCTGACGCTACTGTAAAGTTGGTATTTTTTACTTATCCCCCTTTTCCAAATTACCACAGATTTATATGGAGTCAAGAAAACGTATGCAAAAGCAGTGGGTACACGTTTCCAGATAATGAGATAGTACGCCGAGAGGCAGATAGAGTTTGGATGGAGGTGGGCTTGACCCTGTAATATGTATATTTATAAGTCTAGGAGAAATATGGCGCGGTCTATTTACGTCCGCGAATACATATTTGTTAATTTTATTTTTGAGATTACCTATTTATACGCATTAGGGTAACCTGTTATGTGATGTTTGTTTATGTGTAAATAAATAAATAAATAAAAATGGTACAAAAATATAGTGCGAGACAAAAAAAATACTAAAACATGCTCGTCTGGACTCGTCGTCAAGAATATGTGTTGACAGGTATTTATTTTCTTTTCATACTATGTATGCCGTATGGTGACGGCGAATATGTGTCACTAACCCAGCCCAACTTTTCCCGTGGTAGGCGTCGCGACGAGGCGACCGAGGGAACTCTCCAGAGGATAGGCAGCAGCGCTCTCTGTGAGTTAACCACAACGCCACTGCGATCGCCAACCCGCTTGCCAGCGTAGCGATTTTTATTTTATTTTATTGGCATTACGTCCCAAATTATCATGGAAATCATTGAAGGGGGAGGCCCTCGTCCAGCATTGGACGTTATGTGGCTGATGATGATGATCAATGTATGAAAGTATTAAGTTACCTGTATCCCCTTTCAATAAGCCTCCTCTTGACAGCCGGCTTCACCTTTGGGCCGCTCGGGCTGTGCAATCCGCGCCCAGTAATGAAGAAAAGCGTCTTCGTCCTGTAGGAAACGGGGCCGCGTTTGTTCGCATCCTGTAATCCCTGGATATGATGGTCAAGGAACAGGTCCAGGGTGGCGATGGCTTCCTTCACGAAAAAGTGGTGAAGGTCCAACGTTGTACGGTTGCTTTTCTCGGAGTTCACCTGAGAATAAAATAAATAAAATATTTTACAACAATACACACATTGCCTCCATCCCATGTTAAGTAGCTACAGCACTTGTGTTATGGAATTCAGAGAACGAAATATACTTATAATATACATTTTTTTTCTTTTTAAATACATACTTACTCGTATATAAATGAAACACCCAGACACACCCGACAAGTACTTAAAAGCTCATCACCTAAATACCTGTCGGCGGTGGGAATCGAACCCACGACCCTACGGAATAGAGGCAGACATGCTGACCACTACACCAACGGGCCCGTCATAATAGAATAGGTGTACATTTCAGTATGAGAGGTTGTCTTATTAAACTACCCTACTACAATAAATGTGAACTTTTGTTATATGTTTGGTCCGTCTTCAGAGAAGTGTTGAACTTTATCACGATTTTACCGAACTTACCGATCAGCTGATTGCCACTTTGTATGAAGAGGTGTAATTTTTTTTTTCGTTTTGGACATAGTGTTCCTTGGGGAAAGTTGATTGGTGTCATGGACTGAGTGACATTTTTGATTGAACGTTTTTTATTACTACTTACCTAAGCCATACTTTCAATTCTAGTCTGGCCAGTTCAGAATTATAAGAACAAATTGAATGTATTTTATTTTTGGTAATAAATTCTCATTCATCGTTCAATAATGACTTTCACTCAATAATTAACAATTTATGAACTAAAATTACTGACGTTGCCGGCTATTATTGTTGTAAAGTTTTCAGAGTTAAAATGTTAATTTATTATATATGTACATCTTTATTTGCATGAATATATTACTCATTGTGGACACAACAAATATTTTTTTACATATTGTGCACATACATACATATTCTCATAAGTTGAACTTTGTGGTATATAATTGTAAAGAATATTGCAAATGGCGACTAGAAATTAAAAAGTGATTTGTGTTTTATTCCTAATTTGATTCTCGGCACCACACTATGTAAATTTACTTTACAGTTTTGTTTACAAATGGAAAAAAAATAGTAAAATTAGATTAAATATTTTTTGGGTTAATTTTATCCCGTTTCATGTGAATTTTGGGATAAATACGCTCACAAATAAATTCAAAATCAGTTCTGGCGGAATGTGGTATGTTCAACCACAAAACTTATTCTTTATAATACTGTTAACTAGTCGTTTGGAAATACCCTTTTAACCTGAAGATTGTTATTTCTATAGACATATCTGTGGACATAGGTGTCAATTCCCCGAAACGAAAAATCTACCTCTCTAAAAAACGCGATGGGCTGATATTTGTACAAAGAGATTTCTTCGTTTCAGAACAGACCGACACCTGCTGAAATAGCTGAGTCTTTAAAAACATAAGACTTCGGTTTAAAAGAGAATTTCCAAATCTACTATACAAAAATAAGTCGGGTTTTCCTCCCTGACGCTATAACTCCAGAACGCACGAACCGATTTCCACGGTTTTGCATTCGTTGGAAAGGTCTCCGGCTCCGTGAGGTTTATAGCAAAGAAAATTCAGGAAAAAAATCAACAGAAAAGCGGGTAAACGAAACGAACCCATCTGGTGGCGAAACGGAGTTCGCTGGGTTTGCTAGTGTATGTATAGATAGATGATGACATACTTGCACAAGTGTAGTAGCCGCCATGCAATTGGCCAGTTCAAAGTTTTTGCGGTAGAAGTTAGCCACGTCTGCGTAGTACGAGGCAATCTTTGTCATGCCACGGTTCATGTAGTGCTGTGCCTTTTGGTGCACTCTGAAATTTGTTGGAAAATAAAAACATAAATACACTTACAAAGAAATAAGTATACAAACTGTAACCAGTTATTCGATATCTTGTTCCTATAGTTTAGAAATAATATAGTGAGATCACTTCTCGTTCACCCTGTATAATAGGCATGTACCAAAAGGTAATAAATAGCCTAACTCAATTGAGAGTATATCGATATACACACATCAAAAGTGTCTAGGGATCAAGTACCTTTTAGAAGATTGCAATCAAGAATATATTTTAGAAAAACTGAATTCATTCATAATTTATTCAAAATGTGGTGATAAGTCCATGCATGGGGAATTAGGTAGGAGACCAATCCAGAAGATTAGAATTGATTTAAATAAATTAGATTTTTTTTAAGAGCTAAAAATGTTCTTGATCCCTAGACACTTTTGATATTGTAGTTGAAGAAAGATATATTTCAATAGCTTCTCTAATATACCGTCAATGTGCCGAAGCCGTTTTGTACAGACTTTTTAGAACCTTTCTATTTTTGTTTTTGACACATCTATTTTTTATTGTTATTTTTTTGTTACATTAGTTTAGTGTCGGTTTAGAGTGTGATTTGAAAAGAGCTTGTTTGATGGAAATAAATCGTTATGTGATCCTGCTCCTGTGGCATTTCCATTGGATTCTAGTCGTCGATAAACAGTAATTTTGTGTTTTTTCACTTATTTAATTATATAGAAGTCCCCAGAGACGAACAAAAATTAAAGTATGTACGTAGGTACTTACAAGTTACGTTGGTCAATGTTCTTTTGGGCCTCTTCGCGGTAGAGGTCTACTGTGGACATATCCACTTTAACGCCCGGCGTCAACGCGGGGAATTCCCTTTCATCCAGCTCCTGAAATAAAATGTGTCCGATAGGGTAAAGCCCGCTTCAAAGTAATATTGACATCGCCGTAGCTAATTTGCTTTATGTCAGATCCAAACGCGTGTAATGTAACCCACCACGTAAAGCTGGACACAGATCGAGGACACGCGCCGTAATGTAACATTCACAACCAGCATTCCCTCGTAGACAGTATGCGGTGAGTAGAGACAGCAGCGCAGCAATCCCACAGATAAGGGTTGGTGGCAATGTTACGAGTACATTACGCTGATCTGTATCCAGCTTAAGCGGGATTGAAACGAATGTAATGTTTAAAGCTGGGTACTGATTGCTGATCGGTACTGACCATCGACTAAATGTATGGTAACATCGCATCGAGCATGTTTAAAATCACTACGTACTGATTGCACTAATGCTCATGTTACATTACACCTTGTAACGTAAGTCAGTACGTAGTTTAACGTTACGAGGTCTAATGTAACATGTTACACAGCGAGGATTTATGCAGTCAATACATAGTGTTACGCTGATTTTAGAACAGCTTGATGCTTAACATGCTCGATGCGAATGTTACATTAGACCTATAACGTCGGCCAACCACGACCTACCCCACTTTAATGTAATCCAACGCGTTACGCGTTATTTCTAAGGCTCTTAGCTCTTACCGTCCACACGAAGAATTCATGTTAAGGTGGGAACTGACCAACGCGACCAACGATGCAAGTAATGCTGGTATAAAATCTGTATAACACTACGTACTGACTGCACACATGATCGATGCGTAACATGTTACATTACACCACGTCACGTATGCACCCGGCTTTCAATTGAGTGATATTTTATATACTCATTAGGGTTCACACACCTTATGGTGTGTATGAGTATATAACGGCGATGGGCTCACCCCCTGTCACGTTGGGTTAAATGCGCTTGGTGAACCGTGGGCACTTGCTTAGCAAGTGCCTCTGCCTACCCCGCTTTGGGATTAAAAGGTGTGAAGTGTATTTATTTTTTATTTTTTTCATTTTAATATTTCTCTGATAATTATCGTATATGTTGAATTTATATATTGCTTCCCCATTTTTTGTTATTCTACATCCCTATGGCGTGCTTATTTTATAGCACGCTGTATAATCAAAAGACTCAAAGTTACGCGGACGTTGTTTAGTTAAAACTGACATGCAGTGAGGCTGTGACAGTAAGTCTAAAAATAGTTACTCAAGTTAAATTAGTGAACCGGCGCAGATCTGGCAACTCCTGGTCATTTGGTTATGTAACGCAGTAGACGTACTGCGTAGTTACGATTTGGCATCAAAAATTCACAAAAATATTACTAAATCATCAAAAAAAAAATACAACCAACACGTAGCTTTCAATTCTAACGTACGTATTAAAAAAATTAAAGACCGGTTATCTTTTTCCGTTACTGCAGCTACACTACTACAGTTACAGCCTAATACTTGTTTGATTATGATTTTCGCAATGCAATTAAGGAGACATTCATTCATGAAAATCATGTAATTACTTACCTTCCTTTTCTGAGCAATTATCTTTTCTTGTCGCTGCATTTCTTTTTCCATAACAAACTTGTTTATACCATTCTTTTGTTCAAGAATATTCGCTTGGCCCGTCGATATTAGGAGGACCTGTGGCGAATTATGTATAATTATTATAATGTTCCTTTCATAGACAAACAAGTTTGGAATAAATTTTGAGTAGTAAGCACTTATACCATTCAGTGATAAACGCACAATGAACTTATTCCCGGGGGCTCCGCTTGCACATGCGTATTGCAACCAAAATATTTTGCGCAGCAGAATGCAACAGGAGACAAACCAATAACAACATGTCAACTTAAACAATATATTCTGAACTGGAATCGCAAGTATTGCATTTCGTGGCGAAGCTCAGAATATTATGGTGCACAAGGAGTAAAGGTGGGAGAGCGTATGTCAACATACGAACGTTCTGGTTCCCGCCACTTTATCAGATATGCGCGGCCATTATCTGGCGCATCGACAAATAGAAGGACACGTCCGGAAAATCAAGTACAGTGGAGGACCCTTACAAACCTTGCACCCTTTCAGACCCGTACTAGAACAATGTTCTTCATTTAAATGCTAAAACTTCTCTGTCCTTTTATACTCTTCATTTCCTAACATTCTCTCCAATTAAACTTGGTACCTTACGAACAAACTGTTTCCCATTACTTAATATTTACTTATGAAGTCGATAGTTGTTCCTAATTATCGTTCACTTAATAAGTGTAAGTACAAAAAAATAATATTTGGATGATATTACGCAAACAGATAATTAATCTGTAGGTAGTAGGTAGCTTATCTACAACATATAATAGGAAAAACAAAAATAAATTATTATAAGACATACAAGACACTGAAATACATAAGGCGAGTGAAACAAGGTTCATCATACAATGGCTAATATAAACTCCCATTTGATTGTTTGTACATCGCAACGCGCGTCTAAAGGATTAACTTCACTTCATAAGCACTATGTATGCACCTACAGGAGATGGAAAAATCAATACAGCTGCAGGTCGAGATATTTCTGGGCGCTATGCAGCGCGGCCTGGGAATCACGACTGCATCGGCTGTTACATAACGTTTTACCCTGCTCGTGTGTATCTCGTATTGATTCTGTGACGTTACAAACTGAAATATCGGTACTGTGAATTGAACTGGGCCCTAAAATTTTAATGAAGACGTCGTTACATAAAACGAAATTGTAGGTGCCTTTATGTGGATAGCAGTGGCGTGCACACCCTATAGG
This sequence comes from Conopomorpha cramerella, assembly GCA_012932125.1. NCBI lineage: Eukaryota > Metazoa > Arthropoda > Insecta > Lepidoptera > Gracillariidae > Conopomorpha > Conopomorpha cramerella. The sequence goes on from SJJU01007478.1 coordinate 45,530, forward strand.
CAAAAAGATACTGCCTACCTTAGTATTTTGTTTACCCGACCTAATTATACAATTATTGCTAATTTTTTTGTTGTTGTACTCACGACATAGGCTAACGAAGGTCCTGTGTTTTGTGGGTGAATAGATATAGGTAGGTTCCTATATTTCGTAAAGACAATTTACATATACATAGGTGTCAATCCTTGGGGATTACTGCCTACCTTGTCATAAAAGCCAGTGCACGCCACTGGTGGATAGGTAGCCGATACGTGGACTCCTTGTGGAATGTTAACTGTTTTTTTTTTACGAAGGGTAGGCTGAAGTTTAAAAATAAATATTTTCTATTACGCATGGAGTTTTTGTCAAACACAATCCTTATTTACGGTGAAGGACAACATTGTGATGAAACCCGCACACAAGGTGTGTGAACCCTATAACGGCGATGGGCTCACCCCCCGTCACCAGTGGCGTGCCGTGAAATTTTCATCAGGGTAAGCTGTCTCCTATGAGTAGGTACATACGACACTAAAATAACATTAAGTAGGTACCAATTTTTTGCCAGACTACAAAATATTTCAATAGAAGATCACAACATCAATCACTAGTTTAGCAAAATTAATATCTAATTACGGTACTTCCCAAAATTTTGCTAAGCAGCTGATTCAGGCGCTGTATGCCAGAAACAGAACTGAACAGATCGTTGTGGAATGTGGATACCTTCCTCTTCCCAAAGCACTAAATACCTTAGTCTGCTTAACTAAGTAAATACACTAAAAAAACAATAAACTACCTCATAATACCTTGTGTTTGCTCCAAGTTCAAATAAAAACAATTCCGGCGAAATTCGTCCGCGACTCTGCACTTTTCACTCATATTTAGTTCAGAGAAGCGACCCACATTTGTAAATAAACACTTTTATACACATCACTTTCACACCTTAGTCTCCATTTTTGTCTAATTTAATTATTAAAATAGGCGGGAATGAACGTACATAACCTAAAACAATGCGCTCCATTGTAAATAAACAATACTTGCAATATGTCAACATGGCAGGCAACATCTCTCTCGCTCGCTCACACATACACTCTTTCTCTGTCGCACATATTTACGCACTGTCATAGCATTCTAGCCCTTATTATTCCAATAATGTATGAAAAAATGCGGAAGAAGCTGCGCTTACACTGTGGCGTAAATTTCTCCATATTTTTCATAGTAACGCTCCGCGCTAATAGACCGAGGTGAAAGGGATGTATACAGAGAAAGAGAAAAAATAGGAAGCTTGAGGTCTAGCAGCTCCCCCGGGCTAGACGATGCAACGAAGCGGCAACGTCCCATGAATTTGTTTTCGTTGATGCGCTAAATACTATGTTTGATTGGTTGAGGCGAAATTTGTGTTACCTATCGATGGAACGATGATGCAACATTGCACGAATTTGTTTTCGTTGACACGCGGAAGAATAGATTAATGAGAGATTAGTGTTTTGATTGGTCTAGAACGAATTTGTGTTTTCGATGCACATTTTAAATAACCGAAAGTCAGTTACCTATTATAAATTGCCTAATTTACAGTACCTACGTGACGACTAAATGTGTTATAGATACCTAACTACGCTAATTGTTTTAGTCAATTTGCCAGGGTATGCAGAGCTTATTTGCTTCTATGGACGTACCGCCCCTGCCCGTCACGTTGGGCTAAATACGCTTGGTGAACCTTAGCCTCTGCCTACCCCGCTCTGGGATTAAGAGGCGTGAAGTGTATTTATTTATTATGATTTACAATCCTTATTCGTTTCACTAATAAAAAAAAGTTCCAAATTCTCATACGAATTGGTGACATTAAAATCATCCTAGTCAAAACTACAAAATATAAAAATATCAGCATTTTTTTACTGAAACTTCATTTATCTACCGAGTTTTTCGGAGAGAGACTGTCCGTTTTATCATCATCATCATCATCATCATCAGCCCATACTTGTCCACTGCTGGACATAGGCCTCTCCAATTGCACGCCACTGTGATCTGTTTTCGGCTTCTCGCATCCAGCTTCTGCCAGCCATCTTTCGTATATCATCAGTCCACCTTGCCTGAGGGCGTCCTACACTCCGTTTGCCGAGACGCGGTCTCCACTCGAGAACTCGTTTTCCCCAACGGTTATCGGTTCTAC
>SJJU01007480.1:0-17772 GCA_012932125.1 Conopomorpha cramerella
CGAAAAACACCGCAGCTACACCGTACATTTGGATATGCGGACACGCCGTTGCGGCGACCCGAAGAGTTCTTGAAGAAGGGTCACGGAATAGGTCAGTTAGTGAGAACCTCTGATCACAAATGTTATGTAACAGGCAATCTTCCGCCTGTACCAAAGCACAATGATGGAGGGAAGAAACAAGAAAAGCCTGCTGTGAACTTCCGTGTTGTTAATATCAGAAAAGTGGTGAAAGCGAGACCGAAACCGCCTGAACCAAGGTTAGATGCAATACCTAGCCATTGTACTTACTACGTCATATTATTCAGCTTAGCGTTTATCCCACTATTGTTTTGTTTGCTTTTTTATTGGTCAACTCGCATGCTTGGCGGGATCCACTTGGGAACATGGAGTTCTGTGTCTGTCTATGGCCACTACCTACCAATAGTGCTGAAACATTTCTACAATTATTGCCCTTTAAAACTGCTAAACGTGACTAAAATTTAATTACATCAGCCGGGACACAATTTAGATAGATATCTACAATGCACTATTGTACAAAAAAAAATAATTTATTTTTAAATGTTTAATTAACGTAATGCGCTAGCCGCTGGAGCGCTTATCATACTAGCTGACAGATAGCCTTCATGGTGGACATACATGATGCTCCCTGTCGTCCAATCGGCATGACGCTACCCATTGGATCAGTTAGAATTGATCGTGTGTGCGAGTGGATTGGCATGACAATTGGTGTATATGGATCAACTGCAGATTGGATCAAGCCTGCAGTGTCATGCCGATTGGACGATACGAGAGATCATGTACGCCCACCATAACAACAATGGAGATATGTGTAGAAACTGCAGTCCATTACGCTATGGTGATACATGGTCAGATGTGGGTAGATATTGATTAGGTACCATCTAAGTAACAGCTACCTCTGCCTGACTCCTAATGGAATTACAGACGAATTATTACCTATTCTTAATTAATTCTACCTACCTATAAGGTGATACGGAAATACGTAGGTTGAATAGAATCTGTGACCATTGGTTATTTACGTGTCCACTTGTATAATTGTTTTCAACCAGACTGGTCGACACTCGGGATGGTCACATCAAGAAAATAAAAGGATCGGGCGAAGTGCCAGAATTCTGTAAGCGGGAAGGTTTCGGCCGCATGCCCGCATATTTGGTCAAGAGAAATCGCCGCATACAGAAAGCGATCGAGAAAGCGAAACAGATAAGGGATAACAGAGAAAGCTTGTGCAAACTGATAGCGGAGGAAGAGAGACAGAAGCTTCTCGAGGTAAGATAACGGATTGCAGTGTAGAAAAAGGAATAACGATTGTGTGATATCTACTGTACCTATTTAATCGTTCAATAATTAATTTCCTATTGTCTCCATGAACTAAACAGGGTGGCTCATTCAAATCGGTCAGTATGGGAAAGTATTAAACTATAAGACATAAGAAGTTATGTTCTTAGGAACAATGCAAATGGATGACTCATTTTAATAACAAGAAAAACTGCAAACTTCCATTAAAAAAAAGTTCCAATACTCAAGTATTTTATTAAAAAAAAAACAGTGGCCACTTCCAACACCTACTAAAATAAATGAAAGTATGTGAAAACAATGCATTGTATTAATTTTAGACATTATGTTTCATAGAAACATTTCCTTCTTAAGACCGATGGAATCGATCTCTAAATAGAAATTGTGTCAGTTTTTTTTCTCTCAAAACAACCGGGTTCGATTCCCGTGCTGAGTACCTACCTACAGGTTATTTTTTAAATACATGAATGCAGGTTTTCTTCTTAAAAAAATCGGTGACATGGTTCCTAAGAATAAATCGTCATAATGTGTTATACTTAGTTTCAGTCGTTCCCATACTGACCGATTTGAATGCGCGCCATCCTGTATACATACATTCACCTTACATAATAAAAGGAGATTGGAATTACAATATGGGACTTCAGTTACAAGTTGATAGCTGAATGAACCTAAATCTTCAGATCCTATAGGCAGCTCCTACGACTGCCAGGAAGAATGGCAGCTGATGCATTCTCTGTACATCCCAGATAATGACCCGTGGGATGATGTCCATCCCTCAATGTCTCGTCTAAATAATAATTTGAAATATCCCGACTGGGAATTCGGCACTGAACTTAGGTTATCTTGGTTCTCACTTCTTAATATTTTCAGGATTTGAAGTACAATTGGCAACTGATGCAGAAAGCATTTCTTCAGCTTCCGATGTTGACAGACACTATCCCGAAGATATTGAGGATGTCGAAAATGGAAAAGGAATTGAAGCAGCTAGAAAAGGACATTGCATTGTTGGAGTCTAATCCCTACATCTACATTTACGAAGATTTATAAACGTTAGGTATTTCTCTGATTTGTTTGCGATGCGTATGATATTAATTATGTAGGCAGATTCTTTAGACACCTGGCCAAGGGTCTAGGAAAAACATTAAAGGATCTCCTCGTTGCTCTATAGCCATTTCCTATACGATATGAAATAATATACTATTATTTGTGATAATGTTGGTCTGCTCTAACTACTTACACACTAAAGGCTAGGTTGCACTACCTACGTAGCTTGAGAGATTTGATTTGCCTGTGTGAAGCCTTACTTTTCTAAATTTCTTTTTCAATGAAAAATAAAAACGTGTGAGCAAAACAATCGAATCTTTATTTTATTTTTTACAGAAGTTAAAATTTTCACAAAAATATTGTACCTACTACATAGGTTGTTACATAGTTAGGTAATTTACAAACATTTCATTCATTAGTGGCGTTTTAACTATGTGCCCGTCGCCCGTTCGCACTAAGTCTAACACGGAACACAGCCACTAAACATTGCACGATACATTCGGCTATTCCCATTTGTTCTATAGAACATGATGCAGTTGAACAACATTAGTGTGTTCGTCCTTTTCTTTCTCATGGAAAACTGATAGAGAGAGAAATTGGTTTCATAGAACAAAATGGGACATACCTGATTACATTACGTCGAGTAACGATGCCGTCTTCCCCGGTCTCGCTTAGGAGACTGCAACAGCAGCACTACACATGGAACACTAATTTACTTACTATAAAGGGGAAGACACCAATGCACACGTTCTATTCGTATATTTCTCAACTAGGCTACATACATTTTTCTATAGATACATATTAACAAGTGAAGTGATACAACTAGTGGAATGATATGAGATTTATCCAACTTTCGACTAAGGACGACGAAGGTGCCGGTTCAGGGCAATAATATTAGACATGGATTCTTCATGGAACTGCTTCTGCTTCTCACTTATTATTAATACTAAGTCCTATCTACACTTCGCGCGTTACTGAGAATACAAAGGCATTTAGCCATGTCCAATATTTTTGCAACACACCAAAACCTATTGAATGCCTTCCGACCGGATAGCGTACTTTGTGGCTGGACCATGTAAGTTGTAGTTTAGTTAGACCTGCCTAGTTTCATCTGAGTACGAAATGGTGGTCCAACCACGGAGGATCACACTCGAATATTTTCCGACTATCACGATAGTCGATAAGGGAGTTGTGTCGCATTTCTTTATAAGTACTTCAACATATACTTTTTAAACTACACTTTACATGGAAAAAATTATTGTATTATGTAGTTTTGTTTTCTACAACAATTATGAAACAGAGTTTATACCTGGATAGATAGACCGTGTCTGTACATAATCAAGTTTGAAGTATCAAACCATGCTAGCAACGCGGTCTAAACAGTAGGTACTACAGACTAAACTACGCTTAACAACTAACTTGACAGCCTACTGATACGTAGGTAGGTTAGGTAGCTACAAATTTTATTGTAGTATTATGATTGCAATAATAACAGTGCACAATAATTTAAACTTTTAGTATCGTTTTTGATGACGTAGTTGGTTGGCTAAAAAAGTGGCCTATCAGTTTTGATGCCTCTTCCTGTGAAGCTGAAATATCATAAAACATACCGATTTTATATTGTGACAAAGGAAAACTAATCTTCTTATCTTCGGTTTAAACATTAATATTCCTCGTCCCGAGCTTTTGGAAAAATGTTTTGGCTACTTGGGACCTAAGCGATTATATACATATTAATTTCCACTGTTCCTTTTCGTTACAGCCTGGATAAACCCACCTACATACGTGTCAGTATTTCTAAAGAAAAACAAAAATGGCCGATAATAATGTTAATGACGGCGAGATTCTACCACTATTAACTGATTAGCGCACTTCGGTATCACAATATTAAAACGATTTTATTAGGTACATCACGTTACCTACGGATGGAAATATAGTTATACCATTTTGTCAGCCCTGACCCTTTATGATTTTATAATATTATGGACATGTATTTAAGCAAAAAAATAGCAGTTTTTGTAATTAATCCTTTTATGAATTTGTAGTCGATTTCCATCTTTTAAGATCTATTAATGCGGAAATGTAACATATCGCCAGGGCTCTTCGACCGCGAAAAATGGTATCGTGGACATAACTGAAACTATCTAAGAACTTATTACTAAGATACTAAATATGAACTACGTTACAAAAATATTTGTAATAAGTACATTAATACGGATAATAAAATAAGCTAACGATTAGTTAGAGCTTATTCTCTTATAATTTCCGATATGTTAAAAAATCTCACTATTTTTTTCGTGTTCGAAAATGTTACACAAGTAATTGAAACAACACAAAGAAACGTTTTTTCACTAATAGGCATATACTTAGAAGTAATGTAGGTAAGACTAGCTTACAATCGGTTTATGAAGAATAAGAAATAGAACTTAAATTACGTAATATTGGATATACTAGGACATGAATTATGATATGAAGGACTCGGAAATCATATCTTTTCAGATGATTTTAATAAGTAATTGGCACTAAGTATTCCGTTTCATTAAATTTCGATGTCGTCTTAAAACTGTATAGGTATAGTATTGAGAATGTGTCATGACAATAATTCTGAGAAATATAAATGCAAATAGCAAAAGCTACTTTACGATACAGCTTACGAAAACAGGCATTTTAATACTGATTATAATACGAGTGGAAGAAATAATGTTGGGCACTGTTGGTTTACCCCTCCTATAAATATTCAGGTAAAAAGGTACTATTAAGATTATTTAATTTTTTGTCTACATGTCAAAAAATATGTAGAGCAATTATATGGAAGTTGGGAGACACAGGATTAGATTATATAGTAATGTACTAGTGGACGCCCTCGCGATTATATTCGCATAGTATTTAGTATTTCAAACAAACGATAACACCGTCTATATAGTCCCACAGGATCGGGATAACAAGTATCCTATGTTCTTCTCCTGGTTCTAAGCTACCTCAAAAACAACTTTCGCGTGTTGCGTCAGCCAAATCATTTCAGTCGTTCTTCAGTTATAGTGTAACTAGCTGTACCGCGCTATGTTACTCGCGTTTTTCGTTCTTATGGGAAATTTGGGGGAAAATATAGCAAATGTTACTCAGGAATAATGTAGCTTTACAACAGTGAAATAATTTTTCAAATCTGTCGTAGTAAAGTAGTTTCGGAGTCTTTTCAATTCGTACAAACAAACAAAAAATCAAACCATTCCTCTTTATAATATTGGAATGGATGGTATAGACAAAGACGACTTTATCTTATATAACGATAAACTGTAGAAAATCAGCCGGCCCATGATACCAAACAACATTTTCCCAGATAACTCTATGTCAGAAACTAAAACAAAATTTCACCTCTTCATATCTTTATATGGCAATCAGCTGATCGGTAAGTTTTTACGAAGATTTTTTTTTGTTCTTTGGGGATAAATCTTTGGTATGATGAGCCGAGTGTCAATCTCGAGTTTCGCCAACGTTTATGATTTAACCTTGTATAGATGCACGTATGATACACACATTTAAACTTTAGACTAACCAACATGACAAATAGTGTATCAGCGGTGGAGTGTAGAACCTCTACATTCGGACCAACATCCTTCGGGCAGAATAGTACTACTGGGTGCATGGAATAATGTAGGAGAAAACAATTTGACGCCCAATATTGCTGACATAAATTTCCAATACTTATATAAAATGATGAAGATGAATGTGACACACATTTCAAAACGCTATGGTAAATGATATAGTAATATCCACACACTATTGTTATTAAAACTTCTTAACGCCATAATACATCAAAATAAAAACAACTAGATTTGCAATCTTAAACTGTCATTTAAAATAAAAGAGAGAAAGAGTAAGGAACAATATTTTCTGTTCTTTACTTTGGATCAGAGATCCAAAATGTAATTTTGGTTGTAAAAGTACATAATTATCCATACATTTTGATGGAAAAGAGACAGACTGAATTAAAATTATCTATGATTCAAGTGGCCAGTGTCTAATGGGTGGGTGTCTGTGTGTGCATGGGATCCGCAAAACCTACTACAGAAATGTTATATACCTACACGATTAACGTCCTCCCTAACCGAGGGGAGACGTTAGGAATTAAAAATCCTGACGGCCCCCCCAGGGGATCCACCTAGGGGAGACGTCAGTCCGAAAGGAGTTTTGTTTGGTCTGAAAATAATACAATACTAATTTGTCTTGTAATCTGACACTTGAAGCGCATCATAAACACTGCAAACGGCCGAGTCACCTAAACGGTTCATTAAATAACGTAACATTTTTAGTTAGGACTGAACTATTAAACCGACTTGTACTATTTCGTTATCACTAAGTTAGTTTTTCTATCACTTGAATTGTACTTACAGTATCTAAATTAATATAATATCATTGACTAATTCCGCATGTAATATTATATAAAAAGTGACTAGTGAAGTAGGCACACTTTTATAGTTGTCCTTTTATTTGTTAAGCCTGAATATTACATACACACCATTTGGAATTCGAGTCATGAGCAGAATCCAAAGAGTACGTCACACAGTTATACATAGTCTTGAAGATATACACTTGGAATAAAAATCCTGAACGGTCTCTGATGTATGTATGAATCAATACCATAATTTAAGCTAGTAACACTAAGTCAAACTAAACATTTTGTACACAAATACACAACAAGTGATATTTTATAATAGAGTCATCAACATCGGAGAATGTAAATAAATATGTTACTTGTTAAGTTTACAGATAACAGGCGAATCTTTTTACTTACATACCTATTAATCTTATATTTAACAAAAGGAAAATAACTACACTACATACTACGTAATAAATAATAAAGAAAACGAGTAACAAAAAACTTAATAAAAATGAGATCAAAGTTATTAAATTAGGATTGTATACACAAGACAGCGTGGGTATTTCACTCGACGGAATATATGATGTTTGGACGAAAATGACAATACATTTAGCTATCAAGAAAATGTCCAAAGACTAATTTCCTACCAGCTAAAAATTTTAATGTACACACATCTTTGCGGTTTTTTTAGTTAGCTTCTGGTATATAGAGCCCTTGGCTAAACCGGCTGGGCCCTTGGCTAGACCTGACGCTGGGCCTTTGGCGCGTGACATCGGCCTGTCTTTTGATTCGGGACCAATCGGATGAACAGTTTTCCCACATCGTAATTCAGGATTTGGGCCCTTCCACGTAATGTAGTCTTCCCTGCAAAATGAGAGTATGCTATAGTCTACATCTTTATACGAACCTTTTATCTGTCATGCGGTAGATTTTGCTTTTATATTGTTGAATTCTAACGCAGACTGTAGAGTTCACAATAAATAGTTGGTTGTTTAGGTCAGTCAGGGTACTGTCGTACAAGGCGACTGAAAGGGCGTAGGGGCTGTGGCACGCGGGCGGGGACTCACGCGTAGCATATGTAGCATATGCTCCGAGTGGCATCTTATCAATGGGATCATAATATTATGGCAGATAACAAAGTATAGTATGTCTGGCGTTGTCTGTCTCTATGTATGTTTAGATCTTTAAAAGTACACTATTATGATGCGGTTTTCTTTAGTAGATATAGTAATTTCAGAGGTGTAGATAATACATGCATATAATAGCAGAGAAACACTGTTAGTGATGTACCACCTATATTGGCAAAACAACGTTAGTCAGTAATGTGAAGAATTGTAGATACTCACAGCAATATTTTATCCTGAGGCCCTTTGTAGATTTCCGGATTGGGTCCAACGTTGGTTGTTGTATACTGTGATTTATATTTCGACTCTATACTGCTACTGGTTTTCAGTATCGGTCTATAGGAAAATATAAAGTTTGATTAAAGTATCTTAGCGATTGGAATTGTAGGTTAAATCTGTTATAAAATAAACAAACTCCGTTAAAATCAATTCGGGAAATAGAAAAATGTTACTTGAAAAGAGAACTGAACTTTGTGATGTTGATTAATTTTGCAAATAAACTTCCGATACATTTTATCTTCGACTTTGCTGTTCATGTCTTAATGCAAAGTAAATAAAATAGTTGAGCGTCGAAAATTCGATTGTGGTTCGACAAATCGCGCCCATTTACAACATTACATACAACTAAGTAATGTAAATATTATTCTAATATAGCAAGGAACTAATGTAACCAGGCGTAGTACTCGTAGTAGCAATAGAATGCTTCATTGGTTTGACCATTTGGAAAAATTGGAACTATTTTGTCTGACCTCTAACAGCAACGTACTTATGTAATAGGCTGCCCCTAGCATGTTGCCAGTGGGATCATTTAACACTTTTAACTTCAAGAGTCACGCTTTTATTAGATCCACCATATTTATTTTGTTTTTGTGAATTCAGAATGTTCAAAGTTTACTTTACACTCAGTACAATTGTTTTTATTGGTAGGTGCTATCTTCCAACGTGGATAATCCAACCTAGGTTGGATTCTCGGAATCGTCTGTCTTAGTATCCTAGCTGGGTTGGAATAATAGATTTCCTTTCGGATGCTGAGTCCGTTTTTCCAACCTAGGTATTGTTAGGTTGGATTCTCCAGGTTGGAAGATCGGACTAACCGTAGTTAATTAACGAACACAGCGCTTGTACTGCGACAATGAAAGTGGGAGCATTGTAGAATTAAGTAGTCTGTCGAACCTGTGAGGGGGATCGTTAACATTGAAGCGTCAAAATCCATGAGATATGATAATCAGTACATTATTATCTGTCCGTAATGTTCACTATCGCGGATGCTCGATCAAAAAATCTTGTAGGGATTGAAAATTCGCAATTCGCATAAAATTATACTATTACATTATTCATCATTTCTTTATTAATCAAATTAAGTACGTTAGTATTTAACATTATTCTTTTCATTTACAATTAGGAAAATATAACCGCCAGTAATTTATTTATGAAAAACGAAAAAAAAAAACATCTATCGACATTACTATCGATAGATGTCCCATCTCTACAGAGCAAACACTACCATCGAGCATCAGCGATAACGTAGCCTACGTTATCGTTTACCACAAACAAAATTGCACACTGATTAAAACGACGTGTCAGTGTGTTACGTACTTCAGTTGGTCTGTCCAGGTTTTGAGGCGGCGCAGGGCGGGCGTGGCGGCCGGCGGCGACGGGCGCGGTGACACGCCCACCTCCTCCCAAGTGCTAACACATATAGTACAACTATGACGCGATGACGCTGCGGCAGTCAACTGGACATAACTCAATACCACACAAAATACTCATTTACTACATCATAATCGTGTGAAAATCAGCACTCATGTCTGAGAAATCTTTCTACCGCGACTAGCTAATGTCTTCGACGGCGCGTAATATGCGTTACAATTATTGAATGTTTAGCTGATATTATGTTTTTTTTTGGGTGTCCGACCCTATTATTTTCGGTACCGGCGCACAGTACGATGCATTCTCATCCCGGTAATGGTCAGGCATGTCATGACCGACGCCGAGACTTTAAAAGATACGATTGCTAACCACCTAACACACGGCGATTGAGTTATATCCACTTGCGGATCTTTGATTAAATTAATTTATGAGAAGCTAAAAAGCTTTTTGTTAATATGGAAATGACATCGATCATAGAACTACTAGACTCTTGATGTCCAAATTTTACAACAAAACAAAAGTCAAACCGATGGTTGGTTCATTTGTAGGTTGGTTGCCGTTATTCACGTCACGGGCGTTCGTCATTGGGCGACGAGCGTCCCGACGTAGCGTTATGCTTGAACTAGGATATGTATTTGCGGTGTCCAGTGGTTGTATGGTCGATGGGAAATGGTAATAATAATAAGACATTGTAGGCGTGTTAGTGTTACTACGCAGTAGTGCGTAAGGAAGGTATTAGTGAGATACTTTACCGGTATTCTTAGTTGAACACCCAATCTCTTCTATTATTTCAGTACATATTGTTTAAGTTGTGCCGGTGGAGAGTTAAAGTCCTTTTATAAAGTACAATTTCCTTGCTTCTGGTTTAGAACAAAATTGAAACTAGTTTCCTTTGCAATTTTTCATAGAAATGGGGACCTCTGAATGGGCCTTTATATCGGGTATACAACTAAGAGCGTTGTGTTGTTGTAGTTGAGTTTTGCAACTTATATAGACAGATGAGATGTTAAGGCGCGGGAATACGCATGGTGTACGGTACATAGCATAACAGACGTTTACGCTTAGTGTGTGTAACGGGGTGTTGTGGCTTACCGCGTGGGTGGTAGGTCGCTGGGCCGGTCGGGCGGCATGTCAGCGCTGGCCGCGGGCTTGTCAGCCACGTCCTCCTTCAGCATCGTCGAGAGAATCTGCTCCGCTCGCTCCTCGTTGTAGTCCACGCTGTCCAACGCGATTACTATCACTCGTTCGGGAACACCGATATACTTCTTTTGCAGTTTCGATTTCACTGAAATTGTTTATTGTCGTGCATTAGTAGTTCGAGTACCTAACTACCTACTGAGCTGTTCAGTATGGACATTACTCTTACAAAATATTGTTTTTTTTAAACTCAATGTACAAGCGTTTGGCCATCATCCTGCCTGGTGTTAAGCAGCGATGTGGTTTACGATGGAGCACACTTGTTCATTAGGTACCTATTTACCCGCGACACATTATTATTAGGCGATATATCCAAGAATTAAATACATATTAATAGAAGGTTTATACGGATCTATTACAGGTATTCTTTATTCTAATTACCGAGTTCTTTGTCTTCAGATGTCATCATAATCGTGACCATTTTCTTGACGGGTTGCGGTGTATCCCTTTCTTTCTTCTTCGGTGGAGAATTATTTAAAATCTTTTCTTTTTTGGGAAACCCCATGGTTAACAGTTCTTCACTTGCCTTTTGCACATTATTATCCTTATTGGCTAGTACGTCCAGAATTAGAGTTTCTTCAGCTTTAGGAAAGATGCTCTTCAAATACCTAAAGGAAATTGATTTATTACATCAGTACTTCGCAATTGAGTAGTGTCTTATGTTTATGCACTAATTGACTTAAATACTCACTTCAGTTTCATTTTAGGCGAGTGGCTTTTAGTGGAGTGGCCTCCGTCGATAGATTTGTTCGTGCCGTAGTAGCTGCTGGCACCAGATGCTGGTCGAAGCAGGGATGGAGATCCTGATCGGGAAACTTGACTCTCTTATTAGTATGTTGAACACGGCATATAATTCAATAATCATAAGTAAATGACCATACATACCGTGTGGAGTGCCTGTGAGTGGGGTAAGATGGCTGGAGCCATGCATCGAGGAGCCTTTTGCCAGCTGGACCGCCGTGTAGACCCCCATAGCGCTGCGCTGGAGGCGGTTGGCTGACGGAGACATGCTCAGCGGCCCGGGTGTAGTGATGGGGTGCTTCTCCACTTGTAACGCACTTATTACAACTGCCTCTCGATTGTAATATCTACAATTGTATTTTGACCAACTTTTGAATAGGTAATTTGAAATATAGTTTTTAGAATTATTTTAAACATGCTCTCGTATTTTTACACATTATTAAATGATTTATACATTACTTATTTAGTATTAGTGACATCGTAATTTATACAAATCAAAAACACTGTATACCTAACATATGAATCGTAATATAGGTATAATGTTTAATAAGTATAAATGTCATATATATATCAATAAAAGGTTCCAATAAAAGTAATTAAACAAACATGTATGATTTACTACAGGAGGTTACACTTCCACACAGATTATGTTTCCAAAACATGTATGAAGATAAAGCTTCAAGTTTTAATGATAGTGAGTGAAGGGGAAGCAAGCTTGCATTTACCTATTAATATAATGCATTTGTTAGGCATGTTATTGTAATTCATTGCAACATTTCATTTCATGTGTAGGCAGCCATCCCGTGTAAACCATACATCAATAGTAAAGTGTTTACTTACTTTTTCAAAAGTATTTTGATATGAGTTTCGCTAACTGTTGGAAACATGGCACTGATTTTGGAAACTAGGGCATCTGTATTTGATGTGAGAGTGACAGAGTCCTGGAACTTGTCGCTCAGGTGGGACACTCGGCCGGGGACGGGGCTGCCCTTAGGCGTGAGGCAAAGCGCGCGTCCCAGTATCGGGCTGTCGCTAGGTGTGCTGTACGCGCGTGCGTCCTTATAAAATAAGAGCAATGTGTTATTCAACAAATACTGACATACATAAATGTAAATATTCCAAATAATACAGTGGTACTTACAATGTGTGCTTTAAGCCCTTTTGGGTGGAACATTTTAGGGCTGACATTGGCTTGTGGGTAGCTCTGGAAGGCATGCTGTAGGCGGACAGGGGAGGGGTACGGGTGAACGTGGTAAGGGGAGCCATGAGCCGACTGCTAACAGCAACCAGGTGCATCCACAATGAACAGACATGTGGGGTGATAATATCACACTGTGAAACATCGATGTGCAAAATATTAAATATTATACATACACTTTACAATAGTAACATAATAATACAAACATTACCTAATAATTATAATTTGTTGTTGATCAATATTAAGAATCCTTAATATTGATCAACAACAAATTATAATCCTTACTTTTTTTCTTAAATTATAATTCCTGTTCCCAACTGCTAGTAAGTAAATTACTTACCTACTAATTGCATTCATCTAAGTTAATGCTACAAATATTTTTATGAGCTGCAAGTGCTTGAAGTCGGGGCTTGGGTAGCCTTGACTTGGAATGTCATTTTATTAACAGATAATATGTAACCTTTAAGCTTCTTGAACTCTGTAATTATGGAGTAACAAAGACATTTTTTTTGTTTAACAGAAAAAAAATGATTACAGCTATTATAGCTGTAATGTTTAATTTGCTAAAAGTACAGTACCACACCTTACTATTATATTTTTAAGTATTACACTAAGTCTTAAACAAAACATTATCTATACCAATTCCAGAAAAGTTAAGGTGGTCCCACATGTATGCAATTCATAGTGGCAATCTAAGCCCTTATTATTACAATAATATGCCACAATAGGTCTTTCACCCATACAAAAAATATACATGAAAATTTTAGTGTCATACAGCAAACTTAACAAAAACCTTAACACCTTTGAAACTTAAAAAATGTTCCCTAACATTTGTAGTTGTGTAAAAAGACCCCAAACAACAATATTGTTTGTTGTATAGTAGGTACTATAATAGTTTGAAGGTTAAACTTCCCATTTTTTTAGGATAACTAGCATTTGTTCTACAGAATATGACATTATTGAACAACATCAGTTTGTTGTTATTGTTGTTCTTCAGAACAAAATATGAGATGTAGCCATTTTACACAATGGCATTTAAGTCTCCTATTACAACACTCTGCTTTTTTACTTCTTGATCCTATAGTTCTTTAGATATTACTTACCTGTGGGCCGTGTCCTGGCTTCACCTAGATGTTTGTTACAGTTAACATTCTGTGCCCCAGAAGACCATGGACACAATATTAACACATTGGCGGACAGTAAATAGACACAATACATTTTGATTGTTATGACACCTATAGCTGTTCACTGTCCGCAAAAGAGTTAACATTGATTTGTTACCAATGAGAAATGTAAAACTGTGGTGAAAGTCTAGCTGTATTGACTTTTGAAATCATACACTTAACTAAGATACTTACTTTTGTAAATATTTTTTTAATGTAAATGGTGAAATAGGTTCCCAATTAGACTAATTTTAGAAGACCATAGGACATAACCCTTATCAATGGAATG
The DNA here is from genome assembly GCA_012932125.1 of Conopomorpha cramerella. NCBI lineage: Eukaryota > Metazoa > Arthropoda > Insecta > Lepidoptera > Gracillariidae > Conopomorpha > Conopomorpha cramerella. The sequence continues at coordinate 14,096 of SJJU01007480.1, forward strand.
ACTAGGTGAACCATGGAGATGGACCATTTTTGTTACCTATTAATTTGAAATTCTCTACATATGCGAACAAAACTGTTCGGAATTGTTAACAAATAGGTTGTACCAAGGTGTTTGCAATGTAACCTAGCCACATAATAGGAAATATAATGTTGAGATACGCACCTGAGGATGAATACACTCCAGAGCAATATGATGTGCAGCACTCTGAATAGTTTTATGTCGGCATTTAAGTTCTTCCATGTTTTTATTTTACTGTTTACAAAACAATCTCGATCGATACCTAAATATTCATATTATATACAGTATTCTCTAATGGAAGGCTCGGTTTGAAAATATGGATTAGGAAATGATTTTTGTATGTGACACAGACTTAGATTTTTTTCAATAAATCCGGACCAAAAGTGTACAAAACAATCGTATTTTTCGCGGTATCAAACTTGAAGTAGGATACGGAAAAGTGAAAGAAATTAAATTGTGTGTAGGTAGCGAAATTTCTAAAATTAGTTTAGAATGAGATAACGAATATGAATTAGTCAAAAGGCAACTAAGGTTAGAGAGAGATGGAAGTCATATTTCCAATTTGGCAGAGTATTTGCGAGAGGGAATAAACGCTAGAATAGACAGTGACAGCAAGTAATCGATACTACTTCAGATGCGTTCATGATAAATGCAATCAAGGCCAATACGATAAAAAAAACTTCAAAACGTTCAACTACATACGTTTATATAATATTTTTTGTTATAAGAAAGAAACCCCTTAAAATCTTCCAATAAAGATAAATTGAATTAGTTCAATTTACTCCGTTTAGTAATAAGTACGGATAGAGACACTTCTATAGCTACTATTAGTAGGTTCCTATGTCCTTAAAAATATGACTGAATAATAATTTATGTATCTAAGTAATGTACCTATTGATTATTCTGATTTAATTTGTCTGTAGGTTATTTTATTTACGAATTTTCTATGTCGGGTGTAGACTCCTCCTTCATGCTTACGATTTGACGGCTAACTCGCACGTCAAATAAAATTAATGGCGGCTTGAAAGAAAAATAAACTTGGGTATTTCGGGCATACAGATTGCATCCAAATAAATCGAGATTGCCTGGTTAGACTTGACCAAATCACAATTAAAGTGGTGTGATCTTACAGAAATGTACATTTCATAAATTGTTTGTTTCGCGGGTGCGGGGAGGGCGAAAAAGTACGAAGATATACGACTACGAACGATCGGCGATGGCGGAGAATCGGACTTCGGATAACGTCGTGATGCCGGACATTTCCGAAGGCGACCCGCTTACGGCGGCGAACGAACACGACAGGGATCGTGCTGATAGCAGTGCTGTACTGGCAAGTGCAATCAAGGCCACAAGGCTATCCAACGATACCAATGGAGTGGTTACGGTACCAGTGTCTGTGCCGGTGGGCACACTTATTGCTGGGACAACATTCAATGTTATAACATCCGACCAGCTGCCCCATTTCAAACCTATGCTATGCGTTGACAATGGCTTCATTTCTGGGTCCCCAGCGAACGACGACATTAAAGCAACACACATAGTCATACAGAATCCACCATCTCCTACAGTTCCAAGAGGACAAACGCAAAATGAAGTCGTTCCTACGTCATCGCCTATTAGATCTATTCACAATCGGAGCTGGGAAGAAACAGCAAATATGCCCATATTGCCCGTCCGGTGTAAAAATACTTCTGCAGAATTACACAAAAATCGATTTGGTTCAGGAGGGAGGGGAAGGTGTATTAAATATGGTTCAGAATGGTACACACCTAGCGAGTTTGAAGCATTATGTGGCCGCGCTTCTAGCAAGGATTGGAAAAGGTCTATCAGATTCGGTGGTAGAAGTATTCAAGCTCTAATTGATGAAGGCATATTAACACCTCATTCCACAGGTTGCACCTGTGGTGCATGTTGCGATGACCAGTCCGGGTCAGCTATGGGTCCTGTAAGGTTATACACACCATATAAGAGAAAAAGGCGGTCCAATCATGATGGTGAAGAAAAGAGAAGTAAGAAAAGAGAGGATAGTATAGATCATGACAGTATTCACCAGAATAGTAGTAGTCACTCGAAAGAAGCTTGGCAGTCAATAGCTGAAGGCTTAGACACGAATGCAGACTATCATCTTTTGGAAAACACAGATGCTGCCAGTGACCCTACAACAGGTAATGATAACCATTGTCGTTTTTCTTTTATTTCAACCTCTTTTGTCTTAGCCCGTTATGATGTCCCAATTCTGGGCAAAGGCCTCCACAACCAACTTCCGCTACTGAAAATCGCCTGCTAAGTGCTCCAGTTATTCTCAACTGCATTTTTAGAATAGTTTGCGATGTAATGAATATGAAACCATTGTTTAAGCTTTAACACAGATGTAGATAGATGTAGATGATACGGGGCGTTTCCGCAACTCGACGTCCAGTGCGCCTATTGTGCGTGGTTTGGGTGGCGCTACTCCAACCACCCCAGCTCCTCGAGGAACCGTAACAAACCCTTCGTGTCCTTGATGATCTCCTGCAGGGACCGTCGCTGTTCTAGATGAGTCGCCCTGTATTTTTCCACAATCTGGCACTCCAGTAAGATGTGTTCCGCTGTCTCCTCTGCCTCCATGCATGCTCTGCACAGTGGGCTGTCTGTGAGTCCTAAATTAAAAAGATGTTTATTTAATAGCGAGTGGCCGGTTGTTATACCGACTACAAGCCTTAGTCGTTTTTTGTTTAGCCTGATAATGTTATTAAACCATTGTTTGTTTATATGCGGTAGTGCTAATTTGGTTTGTCTGCACGTGGTTAGGTCGTGCCATACTTTACCGTGTTTGTCTCTTGTGTCTTCTGCTATGACACCCTGTAGCCCAGCTCCACGGTAGGGGAACTATCGGTGTAGGGACGATAACTGTAGTTTCAGCTCCTCTGCGGGCCAATTCGTCTGCTGCGTCATTACCTAAGGATCCACTGTGTCCTTTGATCCATTGGAGTGTTATTTCATTGTTATGTCTACCTACCTCATTTAATGTTTGGTGACATTCTTGGATGAGGCTTGATGTTGTGCTGTAACTTTGTAGAGCTTGGAGTACTGACTTGCTATCCGAGAGTATTCGGATAGGTTGGTGTTGTACTTTCCTTCTCATGATCGCCCTTGCTGCTGTTGTTATGCCTACGCATTCTGATTGAAACACAGAGTTCAGTTGGCCTAGCGGGGTAGCAATTTTCATGTGGAAGTCTTCCGAGAAAGTGCCCGCTCCTGTGCCTGTTTTTGTTTTTGACCCATCTGTGAATATTCTTAGGTCTTTAGTGTTCTGACCTTCCCACGGGGTCTCTTGTAGCTCAATTTTGTATCTTTTATCGAAAAGATATTGTGTGGTCACCTTGTCTGTTGGGGCTCTTGCCATTGGTTCCTTCTCCAGGAGCCTGTCATCATTTTTGATGTGTGGAACATCAGTAATAGTTAGTAGATTTAGATTGTATAGTCTAGCTGCAGATGCCGTTGCCTCCCGTTGGATTGCCAGGCTGAGTGGCGGCAGGTTCAATATCATTTGGAGTGCAGCCGTTGGAGTTGTTCTCATACATCCAGTGATGGCCATGCAGGCCTTTCTTTGGAGTCTGTCTAATTTATTCGCTACTGGGGTGAGTTCAGTTTTGGGCCACCATACTAGTGCCCCGTAG
>SJJU01007481.1:0-24689 GCA_012932125.1 Conopomorpha cramerella
ACCAGACCTCTGCCCCTCAAGTGAAACCTCACCAGACCTCTGCCCCTCAAGTGAAACCTCACCAGACCTCTGCCCCTCAAGTGAAACCTCACAAGACCTCTGCCCCTCAAGTGAAACCTCACCAGACCTCTGCCCCTCAAGTGAAACCTCACCAGACCTCTGCCCCTCAAGTGAAACCTCACCAGACCTCTTCCCCTCAAGTGAAACCTCACCAGACCTCTTCCCCTCAAGTGAAACCTCACCAGACCTCTTCCCCTCAAGTGAAACCTCACCAGACCTCTTCCCCTCAAGTGAAACCTCACCAGACCTCTTCCCCTCAAGTGAAACCTCACCAGACCTCTTCCCCTCAAGTGAAACCTCACCAGACCTCTTCCCCTCAAGTGAAACCTCACCAGACCTCTTCCCCTCAAGTGAAACCTCACCAGACCTCTTCCCCTCAAGTGAAACCTCACCAGACCTCTTCCCCTCAAGTGAAACCTCCCCAGACCTCTTCCCCTCAAGTGAAACCTCACCAGACCTCTTCCCCTCAAGTGAAACCTCACCAGACCTCTTCCCCTCAAGTGAAACCTCACCAGACCTCTTCCCCTCAAGTGAAACCTCACCAGACCTCTTCCCCTCAAGTGAAACCTCACCAGACCTCTTCCCCTCAAGTGAAACCTCACCAGACCTCTTCCCCTCAAGTGAAACCTCACCAGACCTCTTCCCCTCAAGTGAAACCTCACCAGACCTCTTCCCCTCAAGTGAAACTAAGCATAGCTGTGATTGTACTGTATTCAAATTTCATACTAGACGAAACACAATTGGGACTAAAACCACGGCGATAAACTTCATCCAGCTTCAACACCTCTCTCCACGACGCGTCCATTGGAGAGTTGGTTTCCCTCACAGCTCCAGAAGAACGTCTGCGATATTTTGCTCACTGTTTCTGGACTGAAGCGTTCTAAAGGATTGTGATCAATATCCGCTAGCGTCGAATCCCCTAGTCCGCCGTCCCAGGCCAGCACAGGAAATTAGCATTTAGCAGCACGGTCCAAAGCAGCACGGCGAGCAACAAGGACTGCAGCAAGGAGTGCAGCACGGGGCCGGTCCGCAGCAGGGGCTGCAGCAAGGAGTGCAGCACGGGGTACAGCAAGGGTAGCAAGGCATCTTGAAGCAGATAGTTTTCTTTCTTTACGTGGTCACGGAATGTATGTTTGGATGGTTTGGTTTTTTTTTTGAAGGCTTGTTATTGTTGTTGAGTCTTTGAAGGGTGGGTTGTGTTTGATTTTGTCTATCGCTAAAGCTAAAAAAGAAGACAAAATCCTGTTCAAAAATAGAGTATTGTGTGCTGTCGAAAATTCTAATTTCAATCGAACGTTTGTGTACCAGCGTAACCAGCCAGTTATGACACAAATAACTGGCTGGATACAAAGTAGTCGCACTATAAATCGATTACATAATCATCGATGGTAATTTTCCGGTTGATATTCAGTATTATTTATTGCGTCATGTAAAGTCGATACTTTACAATTTAGGGAGGTCTACATGTATATGCTATTCCTAATCATTCCCGACCCGACCAGTTGACAGAAAGGTTATCCACTATTTTTAACGTGGGGAAATCCATTATTAATACTATGTCGATGTCGGGACAGGGACGGGTTTATGTGAGACTTGCACTCACGACAACCTCCTTGGTGACCAATCACACTAGAACTCTCGCAACTCTTCCCCCTCACGACACTTCATGATCAGTAATATGTTGTTTTCTATACAGTTACTACTCTCTGACATAGACAATAGCAAGTTATTGCGCTTCCAGGATAGTCTTTCATGCTCCTACAACTTCCTCTCAAAAAATTGCGATATTATATAACTTGTACTATATAGATAAATACGTCATTGAACAACAGTAGTTGTTCAACCTTTTCCTTATCTAGGAAAAGTGGGAGAGGATCACGTTCTACAGAACAAATGGGAACAATTTATAAATAAACGAGTAAAGACGATGTATAAACTTACGTATTTTTTAATGTTACTGAGGACACATAGTAGTGTCACCACACACCAGGACCATTAATGGCACTAAAGACACCAGGGGCAAATAGGAATAACCCCAAATATTCGCTGTGTATAGAGATAGGTTGTTGTTTTCGTCAGGCTGAGATGCATCTGTGAATTTACCAGATATTTTTTTCCCATTTGATGACGAACCACCAAAATAAATAAAACGAATAGGTAAAGATGAAGAATTGTTTATTTTTATCATCAATTATACATAGTTTGTCACTTATCCTGTACAGAAGCATTGAAGCCCTCTCTAGCGGAATTGACTTTGGCATGAAGTAACACGATTTTGTGCGGAGCGGGCGGACTTTATACGGACAAACATTGGGGGAAACGTTCTCTCTCCCCACCCTTTTCAGTTTGGATACTTAACACTTCTTCAGCTAAATGGGTGGCCGATATACGCGCCCATGAATCTCTATTCAGCCGTTCTCTGCATCATAATCGGACCGCCCACTGCGTTTTATGTGGCATTAGGTAATTAGATTTTATCCCTTTATGTGGTGGCCAGATGTTGAACTATAAACTTGTTACAAGCTTGTCTTCTGATTATGTATTATCTATTTCCACATAATGGCTCGTCAAGTGCATGTACCATACTTATGTACACATTGGTGTAAATTCATGATTCAAGAGTAGAAACAATGGGGAATTTTCGGGTACATCCCACTATTTCCGTTTTCCATTGAAATTTGCTAAGCTTAACCATAGAAATAGCAATAGAAATAGTGGGATACACCCGAATTTTCTTTGACGTTTTTCTGATAGCAGTTGTCCGCCCGAAAATCTGTCAGAATGGAAATTGCCCATTGTACAATGTTAAAACAACTTAATTTGTTCTACGTATTTCATTCCAATTATGTTAGAACATTTCTGTACGATTTTTCATAAGACCGAATCAATATTTTTACATAAACAGAAGCTAGACGCAGTGAGCGGCCAAATCTTTTACATATCCCTTTTTAAATTACATTCTCATAAACTGTGAGGAACGACAAGAGTCAGTAATATCAAAACACGCACTCGCAAAATACTTTCAGACAATCACATTTGTTTCAGATCTACATAGTTTCAAACACAGGCAAGCACAAACTATTCCAACAGGCATTCCGTGAACAGCTATTTATTATACAAAATATAATAAAATAGAAAATAAAATTCAAATATATATTACGATGTACAGTTACTTTTTAATACACACTGAAACAAAAAAAATAATATTACACATACATACGCGGTGAAAAAAATATAACATAAAAAAAATAACAATTTAAAAAAGCAGGCGGCAGTCGAGTTATTCATAATCCCGCGCCTAGATTAATGTCTTTTGCTAAATATTCAATAATTAAATTTTGCATTTACTTCTCAATAAAAATAAAAGAAGCTTCAAATAAAATATAGATGAATAAATATCACTTCGTTAGCAGACTTCAATTTAAATTAAAATATACAGCTTACATAGCATTTATTTTCTAAGTACTTGCGATCTAAAGGCTCATTCGTGTAAACATTTTTGAATAATAACATATTAATACTTTGTCAGTAATAATAAGCATAAGATCAGAATATCTCTTTAGAATTTCACTTCATAATTATAATATGGACTGTTTGCCATCGACGCAAACAATATACAGACTATAGCAAGCATACGGTACAGTGGAAGACACGCACACCGTGCGCGACTTCTTATAATATTAACTGGATACACGTCTCCAACATACAAATATGTTTGTGTCCCGTATGTAACACAATGCATGCATCATTCACTAAAATATATTACATAATAACAGTTTCCCAGAGTAACAGCAAAAGCACGAAATACCTACACTTTTCGAAATAATACACAGCTCTTTTAACATTATACTATTCGATTTTAAAGTGCAATTAGATATTTGAAAGAAACGAAAAATAACATTGTACACAGTAATTCAGAAATACCATTTTAAGCCCTGTTTTAATGAATAACAAAATCGACCTCTTTTTACCTCTGAGTTAGTAAAGTAAAATCGATTTTTATTTTCGTTTCGGGTTGTTGACATCTGCTGAAATGCACTCATTCATCGAGCTCACTCAACATCGGCTTAAAACGGTATTTTGGAACCAACCCTGTATTCAATGTTTATATGTTCCGGGCATTATGAAATAGCGAAAGTAAGCTGAATGCTTGCTTATCTTTGATAAATTTCGAGCCGCACATTAAATAATAGATTTTTTCCATTTCACTATTCGATTAGACAGCGTATAATTTAAAAGAGAATTATTGATAAATGTAGGCAATAATCGAACTTTTGCGTATGCATCAAAGAAACAAAAACAAAATTTTCAGTATAAATAGAGGTCCCAGTGAAAATAATTTGTAACTATCAGACAATTGTTTTGAGCAATTCACACACAAAATGTAGAGAACGTAATAAGCTTTTTAAACACTGAAGTGTTAAAAGGAACTCTTTTTTAAGTAGTATTTTGCTTATTAACTTTTCAACAGGTAAGCTTTCGTAACATACGCCAATTGAATTCAAACGAAAATTTTATACAATATCTGAGACGACAAAAAACAGACCTAGACAGCTATCGCATCTAAAATATTTCCTAGAATCGAAAAGTACATCACAATAAATACTATACCTACAAAAGTTTAATTCGACGTCTAGAACCCAAAATCAGTTTCCGAAATACCGCATTATTTAATCTCTCCACTCCATTGCAATGTTCAATTTATATAACTTTCAACAGAAAACTGCCTTTGAAACCGGACGTAATTACTTTTAGCATACGAGGCTTTGGAAATAGAATACTTGATTACCAAACGGGGGGTTGATTGTTCCCATTATTTACTGGGGACCAAAATAAACTGGTGAAATTAAATGTTCACAAAAACTGTAGATCCAATTTTGTATGAATCGGTAAAATATTTTTGTATTCCTGGAACTTTTGTGAATTAAAAATCATTCCACATCAGGTACAATCAACCCCATTCAATGCTCAACTATATACTTTTCTTGTTGCCTCGCATACAATACAGGTGATTTAGAAATACCCTTCTGAAGTCTACTGTTTCTGCAGACCCTACTGAGTGCATTTAAGAAGGTGTAACTACTATCTGGCCTCTTCATACAAAAAGCACAATTATATGAGCGGATTGGTATGGAGAGGTTGGCATTTTTTAAGGTACATTGACACCTGCCGAAGAGAAATGGGCACTCAGTAGACTCTACGAAAACAGTCGAATTCAGCCTTAAAAAGAGTTTCCAATTCAACCTGTACATTTTATATTATGTATACATTTTCAACAAGACGTCTAGGAGTGTATAATATAATAAATAGTTTAGAGGCTAATGGTTATGAGCTATCTAGTGCGGGCTAGGTGTTGGGCTATAACGCGTCGGGCGGCAGCGCGATGTCGTGGCGGCGCAGCACGGCGCGGAACGAGGCGAGCGACGAGCGCAGCGTGAGGCAGAACCCGCGCGACGCCGGCAACAGGGGGAAGTCGGGGGGCGGCGCGGGGTGTGGGTGGGGGAGGGTGTCGGGGTCGGCCGGCTCGCTGGACGCCTGCACCCAGGCCTCGAGACGCTGGCACATGGGCGCGGCGTTGACGCGCAAGTGGCGCAGGATCTCCTCGCGGAACGGCTCCGGCGGCGACATCAGCATCTTCGTCATGGACTGCACCAGTTTCAGCAGCACCATTTCGTTGTACATGCGCGAGTTCTCTTTGCCTTGTTGTGTGCCTGTTGTGTATAGATAGATTGAGTACTTTTTTATGGGGAATTTTACAAGTTGTACACGCATCAAGTGTCTAGAACATTTTTAGCTCTAATTCAATCAAAATCTAATTTATTTAAATCAAATCTAATCTTCTGGATTGGTCTCCTACCTAATTCCCCATGCCTGTATCAATGACTTATCACCACATTTTGAATAAATTATGAATGAATTCAGTTTTTGTAAAATATATTCTTGATTGCAATCTTCTAAAATGTACTTGATCCCTAGACACTTTTTATGTGTGTACTTATGTTACTCACGGAGTATTCCGTATCCGTGGGAATTTAAGAACAAAGCATTTTTTTCGAATAGCACAAAAAACTACGTTAGTCACCTTTCTGTTTCTCGTAACCGGCCTCGTTGAAGTACGGCTCCGCGTTGAGTATGAGCCCCTGCAGCGAGACGATGACCTGCAGCAGCGACGAGTCCTTGCCCCACACCTCCACGCCGCGCCCCGACCACGTGCCCAGGAGAGACACGCACACCTGCCATCACGTACGTTCATGTATTCACATAATATCAATATCTAATCTATCAACGATATAACATTTTTTTGTTTGTTGTTTTTATGACCCGTATTTTTCTTTTCAGTCTGTGTTAAATCTTTCATAAATTATTTTAATTTCGAAAATCAGCTTTTTCTAAAAAGGGCTGATGCGACACTACAGCTGTAATACTTTAACATCTGCGTCTACGATGTACCATTGGTACCATTCGATCACGAAAGAATTCTTGGACAATGACAACATGGTTGCAAATACTATTTTATTTTATCTTTCACACGTCTGTGTTTCTCGTTTTTGGTTGTATAAAAAAAGATGTGTCTGATGGGGATTAAACAACAATATACCTAATACTCTTTCATTTGTAAATTGGTAAATAAGGATGATAGGTCTGTAAACGGACACTGGTTCCTGCTTTGCCAACTAGAGATAACGTCTACAGACGAACAGTTCAGGGAAGCAATTATCCCTCCCTCACCTTTCCATCTTCATACAAGTTAGGATTGAGCCGGTCGGAGCAGTAAGAGTGGTAGTGGCACAGCGGAGGAGCCCGCGGGTACTCGCCGCCCAGCTGCACGTCGAACACGAACAGCCCGCCCTCGTACGGCGTCTTCTGCGGGCCCGCGATCATCACCGAGATCAGGTCGATGCGGTCCTCGAAGCCGCGGACCCATACCTGGTGGATGAAGTTGCGATTCTATGAGATGTGCTGGTTTCGTTAGCGAACAGAATGGAACGAATGGTGGGTGAAAATATATTAGTTATGGTAAATAAGATATTATTAGGAAATGTCAGTGAATTCCGTAGCGAAAGAACCTCACACACACACATACGCAAAGACACAATATCAACGCAACTAGAGGCGTGACCTTTCGAAATGGTAAAAAAACTGTAAAATGTATGAAGTATTTCGAAATTGATCGATTGATTTTCAGAGATGCTACCACGTCTTGTTGTCACTAGGATTTCGATAAAATCTCATACGTACTTATACGGTACGCGAGAAAAATTGGGAAAAACGTTGTTTACAGTTTTTGAGATCGCAAAGAGGCACTTTGTAATTTGTGTTGAAATTGCATATTATAACTAATTTGTGTGTGTGTGTGTGTGATTCCTTCGCTACCAACGGCACTCACACTGTCACAAATTAAGTGCGAATAGGGTAGAAAACGGGAAACTGAATACAGATGGCGCTTCTAACGCTTGACCCATATGGACCAATGGAAGTTAGGTAATCTTTCGAATAACCAATAGTTCTGTTTTGGGTCCATCGATACTTGTGCCATATAGTTGACGAGTTTTCTTATCTATGACTTTTGTAGACTGAACTTACACCAGGAGGCAAATCACTTTTGAGCAGCTTAATTTCCCTCCTGAGAGCGGAGTGGAAGCTCTTGGGTTCCGACGGCTGGAGCATGGAGAGCCTGAACCTGTGGCCGGCGGGTGCCGACTCGAGTACGCAGAAACCTTCGCCTTCCTCCGAGGACTTCACTTCTTTCGGTGGCTCCGAGTCTTCCACGTCGACGGCCTCGGCTGTCGCCAGCGGGGCGGTTTCCGTTGTGGTAACTTATGGATGGTTGAGATTAGATAACATTTTGCTTGCACGTGGGAAGGGAGGAAGAGTTGTGGCTGATTTCGAGACTCTACATTTTCTTGACTAGTATAAGTATTACAAAATTGTGACTGGTGTTATGTCATATAAAGTACAATGTTATGCCATTTGACATAAATAATAATAGCGTACAGTTAATAGCCTTCAATTGTTGATCTTGAACATACCACATAATGGAGTCAAAATGGGCTGAAGGCCCGTGACGTCTGATTATAAAATTAGATTAAACTAAATGTATCATTGAAAGAAATTATTAATTTCGTTAATAAAATATTTCCAAACAGCAATATTAAACATATACCTACCATGGTATTGATTAAGTTAGAACAGCGCTAGTGCACTGCTAGTGAAGGTCTCAAAAGATATTCAAATGTAAGCTAAATATGGAGAAGCTGGTCAAAGTTTTATGACTACTACACACATCAAAAGTGTCTAGGGATCAAGAACATTTTTAGCTCTAAAAAAAATCTAATTTATAAATCAAATCTAATCTTCTGGATTGCTCTCCTACATAATATCCCCATGCCTGTATCAATGACTTATCGCCACATTTTGAATAAATCTTATATATAAAAATGAATTGCTGTTCGTTAGTCTCGCTAAAACTCGAGAACGGCTGAACGGATTTGGCTATTTTTGGTCTTGAATTATTCGCGGAAATCAAGGGAAGGTTTAAAAGGTGTATTTCATCCAATACATGGGGTACAAAGGCGACTTCCTATGGCAAAACAAATGTTTGCCGAGACAGCTAGTTATAAATAAATTCAGTTTTTGTAAACTATGGGAAATTTTACCATAAAAGAAACGTACTTGATCATCATGATGATGACGATGATGATGACTTGATCCCTAGACACTTTTGATGCGTGTATATATAGCCCCATCACAGAACATAAAACTACATTATAAAACTGATAAATATGCATTACTAATTTCAGGAGCAGTGATGTCGTTGCCCTCAGCAGCAGTCGGTGCGTCGACAGCTGGCTTCACCTCTTCACCACCTTCCTCATCAGCCATACTCACCACCAAGGCACCATACTGACTGAAATTCAGATGTTCACTATAGTCACAATTAATAGCTGTTGTTTTTAACAGTATTACAAACAGGAGGTTTTTTTTTTGTGTTGTTATAATTCTTGTTTAATGGCAATGATTTTTAGTTACACATTGTATGCATAATCATACCTTGAATTGATGGAGTAATGAGTCCAAAATATTAAATATTGTCGCTAGTAAAATATTAATTTCATTTTAGCGCTAGAAAGGAAAATACTCGTTTCTAAATGATTTGTGCTATTCCTCGATGCGTGAAAACAGATCCTATTTATATAATAAACATAATTTGGGATAGTTGTGACGAAAAATTAGTTTTACACATTTTTACTTTTACTTTTTCATAAAGGTATTTATTATTCGATTGTGTTGTAATATATTTAAATTGTATACGTTAAGAAAAAGGAATAAAGAGGTTTTCTTATAGATTTTTCGGGACGAAAGAAGAAGGAAATAATATTTGGGTGTTACAAAGTAAGACATAATATTTGGTTTAACTAATCACTTTCACGACATAAACATTTTATACACAAATGTACAACTACGATGCTTCATAATATTTATACCAATACACACGTAGTACATACTCGATGCGGATTATTACGAATACACACACATGACAACAGATGGCGCCACTGTAAATGTCAATCATAAGAAGCGAAATATCTGTCAACCTATGTCTTCAATCTTCTCTCGTTGATATAAAATGTTCCATTGAGAGCAGGTATTCATAGTATTATGTGATACGTATTTTTATGCTATAGATACTTTTCTTATAAACGAAAATTAATTAGAATTGATGATTCAATTAAATTTGAATTTATAATAGACACACTTGTATGACATTTTAGAAAATGTCTAAAAAGATGACAGTTTTTTCGGGTACTTCTAAGACTATCTGAAAGATATTTTAATATTAATCAAGTGAACAAACAATGATGAATAAACGTAACTTTTCTCTGAAAACAATACTTAAACAATAATTTGGTAATAAATGGTGCAAAACTCAGAAACTTCTCTGCATAACTCCCAATGCTGAAGCCAGACAAAAGGTGCGCTGGCAAGATTTTACTGATGTTATCGATATTTCTTGTGATAATCCTAACAAAAACAAATATCTTATAGTTTCCAACCCGTTTTACTACTACTGACTACAGCTGGCGCCTTTTACAATTATATCTTTCAGAACTGCCATTTGCTAGAGCGAGTAAGGGAGCGTGAGTGCGAGGACTCCGTCTCTCTTCCTCGCTATAGCATAACATTGCAGTTTTGAGCGATAGAAGAGGTAAGGGCGACTGAAAAAGGCGACTCCTTGCCAGACGTAGTCCATTCTTTATATGACCTCAACATCCCCTTAAGCACTTTGAAGCTAAAATTTGGAAGTGGCTTCGGTAGGGGAAGAAAAAGCAACATTTTCAAGCTGATTACGAACTATACACGAGCAGTGAATTCGACTCGGTTTATTACTAGCAACCGTACACTGATTCCATTTCATTACTCGCGAGTGTAGTTAACTACGAAATCGGTTTATTCTTTCCCGTTTTGAATAATTATGGAACATCATCTAAGAAGCAAATTCTGGCAGGTCATAGACTGGTTGAGCAACAGACAATGCATTCAAGGTTTCGACAAGATGAAACCTTTTTGTTTTCCGTGCTTAAAAGTGCTGCAGATCTTATATTTATTTTATAACTGCATAATCGAAAAGTTGTCATTTCGATTCGTGAATGAAAAAAAAATACAGCTCTATTAATTGATGACAAAGAACTAAGAAGGAACAGGACGTTCAAAGCTGGGATACTAATGTTATCGTCAAACATTTGGTTGTCAGTTACATCCATTCTAAAAATTGTTCATGGGTCTATCAATGTGTCAGAATTTGCTTCTTAGGAGAAACCGACTAAGGGACATTATCCACCTACCTACCATATCTACGGCAAGTAAGAAAAACGAATAAAATATACATTTGTATACGAGTATACCTGAAACACACAATCTCACTACCACAGTCAACAGTTAGTTTTAAATAACTAATTATATTAAGGTGAAGAGAAATTATATTACCACTTTTAGGAGCACTAAACGTAAACCATAGACGAGATGAATATACCAAGTTTATAACATTCTACAACATAAAAACATATTGTGTACAGTCAAGGATTGCCAGAGTATAACACTACCGACTTTTCTTTAAATTGCTGGGTTATCAATACTTTCACACATAAATTAATTTATATTATGTTTTACCTATTTTGACAATATTATGTAACAAAACTAGACAATAATGGAAAGTGTCGCATTGACACATAGGTGTTAGGAGTTTGTAATACGTGATAAATAAATAAATTGTCAAACTATATGAAATAAATGATAACCCAGTTATTTATGAAAAAAAATCCAGGAGTAATGCGCTCAGGCAGTCCTCGACTGTACCATGCATGAAACACAACGATTTTACTTCTAATGAGATTTAACAATAGACATGTACAACTACAAATGACAAAACACTCAGTACTTGCAAACGATCTAAGTATAATGTTTTACGTTACGATTCTGAGTAAGTTTAAATGTTAAAATATTTTAAATCTTATTTACATAGAATTAATGACTAGTTAGTTAGAGTCGTGTGATAACGGCGAATAGAATACATGTGTCACTACCCCAGCCCAACTTTTCCCGCCGTGGGGATCTGTACGGGCGTGGGGCGACCGAGGGAACTATCCAGAGGACGGGATGTGGGATTTTAGTTAAACCACAACACCACTGCGATCGTCAACCACCTTGCCAAGCGTGGCGATAATTGGCATTAGTAATTGGGGGAGGCCTTCGTCCAGCATGGTCACTAGCACGTCACGTGTCTGATAACGAGTGACTAGTTAGTAAACGTGTCAGTTTAGATTAACTGTAGGTACGTCAATCCTCTTCCCTGTCTCGCCGACATAATGCATTAGTAATGAGCTGTGTGCGTTTGGGTGTTTCATTTATGTATTTAAGAGTCTATGTAAGTATATCAGTCTCTGGCACTCATAGTACAGGGTATCCTAGTTTGCGGTCAGGTGACGCGTGTGTAAAAGTGCCCCGGGTTATTTATTTATTAAAATCTTTATATACCTACTAGTGGACTATCAATGAAATTATGATGACGAATGATCACAATCGATGTGAAACACAAGAAATTTGCATTTTTTTAATGTTACGCGCATTTTGTTCTAATTAACTTACCTCTAACAATTTCAAAAAAGTTAATAGCGCAATAATTTAAGGATGTATTAAAATCAAAGGGGGAGCTATTAATTGGTTTAATATATTATACTAACGGCACCAGTACGTACTTCAAGTCTTGACGCCCCAAAATTAAAAGCAGTTTCGTACCAAAAAAATCAAACGTAACAGATGTCAAACCCATACATTTAACGCCGTAGGCATTTAAAAATTGACCTTATTACGGGGAAATAAGGAAGCGTCACATATACTACGTACAACGACGTGAGAATAAAAATATGTTTTTTTCAATAAAATATGTTCCTTTCAATGAACGGTTTTCTAACAGCTTCACATATGTGAAAAGTAGTTCCAAATCATTTCACAGGGGGCGCTATTCAGGCATGATCTAAAGGAGATACTCTTTTTAGAATTGTTAGCAGAAAATGACAACCCTGTCCAAGTAGTTCCATCTATGGAGATTTCTTAGAACTGTAATAAGCCACCTGTCAGAAAACCTCCTAGTAGTGGCATACAGTCAGATTGGTACAACACTTCCGCCACATTTAGGGATATACTGTGCGTTGCGTGTCGCGTCGAACGCCCATACAATGACGTTCTTTTCATTTGTGACGGAAAATGAATTCAAAATATATGAGCGCCCGACGCCACACGCAACGCACAGTATGTCCCTGAATGCGGCCTTACGCAGACAGAGAGACAATCTTAGCAAAACCAAGCGGTAGCACTATGTACAATAAAAAAATTACTTTGCGACCCGGTTCGTGGACATTTTAAAAAAAACGTTCGGCCGGTGGAATGTCGTGCGATTTTAAACCTAATAATATTGTAATGTCTATACAAAAATAGATATATTTGTCGATTGTACATATGCAATGGGAGATAACAAAGGCAAAAGTTAAATTGCCCCCCTAGGAAAGCGCTCCGAGAAAGAAATGACAAGACAACGCTTTGCGATTCGTAGAAACAATCTAATTTTTCCTAAGCGTGTCACGCTTACACATTACGCACGCGTAACAGCCAATCACAGAGCGTATTTGTCCAATCTCGTATATTATTGGCTCGCGTACCAGGGCTTTAGTAGTGGAACCACCCTCGCTGGTCCAGTTATTATGCATTGTGACTAGTTTAGAAATTAGTGACACTTGAACCAGCGACGATGCGCCACCTAGCGGAATAAATCAGCATTGTATCTAGACAATAACATAAAGTGTGACTACTATAAAATAACAAACACGTGATGACGCGAGATACACACTGCATTACATTAGAGCTTACACATTCGCACACTCCAAAAACATGTTATTATGCTTTGAACTGAGACCAAGTAAGGTAAATTTTCCAATGCTCTAGAATATGTACGTAGCTGACATTCATACCTTCGTGATTTGGAAATAAACGTTATTTTACAATATAATTACACATTTTTGCATGACAAGCGCTGGGAAATTTACCTTTTGTCACATGAAATATGGTAGAAAACTGAAGTGCACAGACAAATTTAGAACTCATTTGGCTTAAAACTTTCAATGACAGAAATGAAACAGTTATAGGCTTAATTGAGAGAGACACAGGCAAAGTTACAGCTCGTGAACTATTCCCAAGCCAACTGCAACATCCCGACTGGTTAATATGAGCTACAGAAATCCATAAAAAAGCTTCGGAATTGCACCACACATTGTTTCCTGACCGCCATATTAAAAGTGGGGTAGTTAGAGAACAAGCCTACTGCTAACGAGCTGTAAATCTACAAAGGCAGCACCGTCGCTGTAAGCTTGACTTGCGCGAGACCCTTTTTTGCGCGTATTGGTAGAGTATTGGTATCATTAGTATCACTGTTTCAGCCACAGGGCATGACCACTTGCAGCAGCGACGACACGCCACCTAGCGGGATAAATCAGTAATGTCTCTCCACATTTAAATTACTATCGTGTCATGAAAGTATTAAACCGAAAGTGAAAGCGAAAATAAACACTTTAGTACTGATAAAAAGTGGACAGAAAAAAAAATTATCGGACTTTTCGTAGAATATAACCGGTAATATTTATATACTTATAAATCGTACTAATAAGTGTATATTTCCTTAGGACTATATTTACCGTAGGCATTCAAAGGAATAGGTATTAGTATATTCGTACTGAAAATCAGTTATGCTTACAAAATGTATGATAATAAAACAAAACACAACTACATGAAATTTTTAAAAGCAAACAAAATATTTATGAATGCTTGCAGCAAATAGGTATTGTAAAATTGGTACATCAGGACAGCGGCTCGTGATAAGAGATAAAATCTGCTCATCGAAATAATTTCAGCAGCCTTGAAAAAATTACCGCTCTCCTAACATTACGTCCTTCAACGCGGTTAGAAGGAGAAAGTCATTATTCCATACGTGTCGAATCCATTCGTTTTCGAAATGAATGATTTTTTAACCTCAAAAGCGGGCGTTTTTTCATCATCAGGTATAGCACGACACTTGATACATTGTTTTAGCATAAAGTACAATCTGTTAGCGCTTAGTATTAGCTATGAATGAGGCATTTTCATATAAAAACAAACCGATGAAGTGCAATCGAAAACAATCACAGCTGTGTCACCCAGTTCTTTGTTAGAAAATACTTCATTCGAGCCTAATCTAATATTATTATAAGTGCCAATGAACTGTACTATAGTACCAGGACATAATGTTGTCAGCCATTTAAGCAAAAAAATACACTCCACTCCGCAAGGTTCACCAAGCGTATTTAATCCAACGTGATATAGAGGAGAGCCATACATACACCCGCCGTTATAGAGTTCACACACCTCAATAGTATTTGTGTTTTATCACAATGTTTTACTTCACCATATAACAGTGGCGTAGAGCATAAAAGCTTTGGAAGAGACCCAGTACAGCCGAGCCTCGAACCCGCCACCCCCTGATTCCACCAACAAACGCTCAATTAAAAATTTTTCATATAA
Source organism: Conopomorpha cramerella (assembly GCA_012932125.1). Lineage (NCBI taxonomy): Eukaryota > Metazoa > Arthropoda > Insecta > Lepidoptera > Gracillariidae > Conopomorpha > Conopomorpha cramerella. The sequence continues at coordinate 15,163 of SJJU01007481.1, forward strand.
ATTTTCCGAAAATGACAATTCTAATGTGGCACGTTCAATCTTTATGCCCTGGTACCTATAATTTGTATGACAATGTCGATGGCAGTGATATTAATGCGAATGATTTATTTCGATAGCCAATTTGATCCCCCATACACCCGTCAGTGCTTACTCGTCCCGTTTTACCATACCGTCCTGTCCACACACAAAACAAAAATATGCAAATGAAAAATCGGGAAGAAAACTTATGAACTAATGGCGCTAGTTTCGCTTAAGACAATCAGGCTCCGTACCATGTGGTTTTATTATCATTCTCGCTGTGCGTGTGACAGGGAAAGCACTAGACTTCTGGTATAGCGTTGTCACTCTCACGTAAGCAATAGGACTTTACGGTCTCGTGGTACGGAGCCAGGATTGATTAATCGTTTGTCACTACAAGATCGTTTGTCAGATTTTCTCACATAAATTGGCTCGTTAAAGGTCAAGCGTACGTAGCGCCATCTGTTGTAAGCATCGTGTTTTCTTCCCTGTTAACGAAACAGTAAAATAAAAAAATAAAACAATGCTCACACTGAAAAGTGGTAGGGTAACTTCTCGCCAGAAGAATGCTTTTGCACTACATTGTTTAGGAATTCGGCCAACTCGAGGGGCCTTCGCCTGCGGAGAATTTGTAAGTATTTAAAATAATACGTATGGTGTTGCCATAATTACTATGTTATGGTGAAACTTCTACATCATGGGTAATAAAAATAGCGGCATACTGTATATACGAAACTTTGCATTATTTTTACCATATCTTCGATTGCAGTAGGGCAATGAAAATGACGTAGAACACTAATGAACTATGGCGCTAGTATCGCTGGATTCAAAAAACACGATTGGGTAACCAATTGCCACTACAAGTTCATGTGACAGATTGCATCACTCTCATTGGTGCATATGGTTCAAGCGAACACAGCGCCATCTGCGATAAGTACCGCGTTTTCTTCCATATTGCGACTGAACTTATTTAAAAAACTCACAACCGCCATTTTCACACCCATTGATAGACATTTAAAGATGATTTGCATAGCTTTAAGTCTTATAGAGAATTAGAACTTTACTTTTAAAGATAATTAATATTAGCACTACACTATAACCAAATCCGGAAATAAGTTACCTAACACCACGTGTTAATGAACAAAATGTATTTTGTAAAAAAATAAACCAGGTAATTATATTTAAATAAATTTCATGGCCATAAACATAATTACCGTAACACAGTTTGTTTATTAACACGTGGCAGAGTACAAAAATAAAAAGTACACACGACAAACGCATCACGTACATATACGTTTAAGACACATTTTCACTTACCGGTTGATTTCAGCGTGCGCCTTGACGAGTTGGGAATGTATGAGAGAGCAGAGTTTGTAGCAAACGTTACGCGTGGAGCCTTCCCCTTCTGTTGCATCAGCTATTTATGGAAATAACATTGTAATGATGTACAATCAAGGACTAGCGGAGCGATTTTTCCTCGCACACATTTTTAACCCTTTAACAGGCAGAAGGCTTGTTTGAAATTCGTTGATTTTAGACTGTATTTCAACGGACTAAAACCGAAATTGAAGTGGGATCTATATTCCCTCTGTGTGGTAAAGGGTTAAATTGTTAGGTAATCAACATTATTAGAGATAAGCTGCTGGCGACCACTGTTCGACATAGGCCTCCCTCTAGGTCAAATCAAACTATCGATCGAAATATGAGTTACTAGTGGACGCCGCGCGATTTCATTCGCGTAGTTTAGTAGTACCTGCATCCCAAATTTCAAGCTTGGTCAGCTGGCAACCAAACAGGGCGGCAACTTTTGCTATAGGATTAACGACCCTATAACAAAAGTTGCTCAGCATGATGAGTACAAACATTACTCCAATATTTGCACCTGCTAATAATACCATGCTAATATTTTAATTGAAAAATAAAATATTGTCTGTCTTTCTGCCTGTCTCAACTACTGAACTGATTTAAATAAAAAAAAAACGAAAGGAAGAAATTGAAGCGTACGAGGCGCCATCTGTTTTTTTTTCTTTTTCTTCCACATTAAAAACTAACCTTTCTTTGTAGATTTCAGTTCTGGTGTGATGAGAGAACTGGAACTTGACGCCTGCGCTGCATCGATGTTCAGCTGAAGCTTCTTCGGTGAACTGCTTTCCACCTGGTACACGAAATATATATAAATCAAACCTCTACATTGTAAAATTAGCGAGACTAACTGAATACTTAACAGAACAGCAATTCATATATGTATTTCAATAATTACTGAGCAAAAGGTCCAAATTAGCACGACTTTCATAGTGTATAAATAATAACTGCGGAAATTGTCAAAAAAAATCCTTTTTAAGAACATTTCGTAGTTTTTTTTAAGGTGATATATGTATGAATGTATATATACTCACTTCCATTGGCTCAACCTCCAGATTGGCGACGACAAATTTCCTCGGGCACTTCTCAATCTCTTCAGTCTCCATGCACATCTCGTCTTGTGAGTCGTTGCTCTCCACTGCCTTTAGGAAGTCTGGCTCCTTGTCTATTACAGGATTAATATAGATTAGAGACGTCCTTTCATTCGAGGTGACTTTACTTTATACTATGTATCGGTACACACAACAGCCACCAGTCAATGCGAAAATACAATTATTAATTAGGTATGAAAGTATACAGGGCTGATTTCAGACAGATGTCCAAAAACGCTTTCTATAATCACGGTAAAATATGATAAACTCAACAGAATGAAGGTATTTCAAAATTACTATGATTTGCTTGACTATATCATCATAATAACTGTGAATACCTCTCCGCGGTCCATTATTTTATGTAACATCGTTGTTTTTGTTATTTTAAATTATTATTTCATTATGTTACATTTTTTATTGTGTTTAACGTATTTTGTAAATATTAGCTAACAAACTTTGAAAATACCTACAGTTCAGTAGTCATATTTATCCCAATGTAGGTGTGTAAAGACTGTCGTTTTTAGGATGTTTTCTATTAATCCTTTCATCAAATTGATCATAAACAGACAGAAAATGTCGTATTGGCACATAGCTGTAAGGACATTTTCTTTGTAATATTAGATAAATAAATATTTAACAGTTCCTTTCTGAAGGAAAATTGACACATTTTTGTTGTAAAAAGGAACTGTTAGGAACAAGTTGGACTCTTATGAATAAAGGTGTGGGGGAAGGCAGGCAGAGGGTCAGTACCTGTGCCGTCGTCAGTGGGCGTGAAGAGGCGGGTGAGCTGGTCGTGCACGCGGCGCTCGCCCGCGCCCCCCGCCCCGCCCGCCGCCGCGCCCCGCTCGCGCACCCGCTCCAGCAGACCCTGCACACATTGTGTAAGGCAGACATTACACGATACGTTTTGATCTCAGTTTTACCACAGTCATGATTGTGATTGACGGATTTCCTATCTAATACAGTGAATGATGTTTGAATTAGTATTGGTAGTCATTCCATAAATCATGACTGATGGAATTGAATGACGCTTGCATGAGCGTCTAACCGCTAAGTGTGGCCCGGACGTCATTCCGGAAATACAACAGATATGGGAAAACTTTCATGTGCGTTACCCAATGAGTAAAATTGGATTAAAAACTTTTTTTACATAAAAGCAGAAATATCCAACATGAAGGTAAAAACTCATGAACTAATTGGCGCTAGTATAGCTTAATCCAAAAAGATTTTGGTCAAATAGGTTATTTATATTAGCCCATTTGCCAATAGCAAAGTATTTCTTCTTACGTACATTGATTAAGAAATATCAAAAGAAAAAACAATGTATATCGTCAGTCTCATTAAAATATTAGGCACCATCACGTTTCAACGCCGAATGGAGCATAAAATGTATTTTTTTTAAATAATTGATCAATTAGAACACCTGTACTTCTCACTTTCATTAGTTCATTTTTCCCTACCAGCATATTATTACACTAGTTCCACCACATGCGGCACAATAATAACAGCGAAAAACTCATTTTGATGTGAAATTTATTAAGCCGAACTAAAACAAAATTTTGACTTCTCCGTGCAAAAGCTAATTTTTCTTTTTAAATGAAGTGGTCGATTTCTTATCGGTGCAGAAGATACAGAAACAGGACTTCAGCTTGAAAGGATGTTTCCGATTCACCCTGTATACTACATGGGTGTATAAATATATGCATAAACATGACAACTTACCAAGAAGTGATCTTCATGGAAAAACGACGTGCCCATTAGACGATCTAAGAAACGGCAGTCCTTGTAGAGATTGAGCAGCTTGCGCATGATCTGCGAATGGTCGAATAAAATTAACCAGTCTGCTAGAAAACTTAAAAAAAAAACACGTTAGTTATTCAGTATGTTGTAGAAAAACACTTCTGATGAATTATAAACATCATAATATACAGTTCAATGCGTTTATTGCGTTCTATAATGATAATTTTAGGTGGTAGTATTATGGGTAAGTACAAACACATTGTGTAACCTGATGGACACAGAAATCTCGAGTAAGAGAGAGAAAATTTTATAAATAAATGCGTCTGTGGTCCAGTTGGTCGGGCCCTTGACTTGTAACCGGGAGGTCCCGGGTTCGAGTCCGGCTACTGGACGTGTACCAATGGGACTCTTTTTCAGAGCTATGTACGCAACGCAACGCTCGTACGGTGAAGGACAACATCGTGATGAAACCCGCACACCACAAGGTGTGTGAACCCTATAACGGCGATGGCTCACCCCCTGTCACGTTGGGTTAAATACGCTTGGTGAACCGTGGGTATTTGCTTTAGCAAATGCCTCTGCCTACCCCTCTTTGGGATTAAAGGCGTGAAGTGTATGTATATGGTTCAAGACCATTATTCTTCGATCACGACTAAGAATTGTGCTCTTTCCGGTATTGTTGGCAGTACATTACTATTCTTACTAATGTTAGTTTTTATAATGTACAGTGTGCAATAAAGAGTATATTCATTCATTCATACATTACCTTGTGAGTCTGCAGAGCGGGACTAGCGGCGAACATCTCCTCGAGCCTCCTCATGGCGACGCGGCCGCGCTCGATGTGCGCCGCCACGCGCGGCTCCAGCAGTCGCGGCGCCGTCCTCGCCGACACCGCCCCCCCTGCCGCCCCCCCCGCCGCCGGGACGCCCGCGGGGACGGCCGCGGGGGCAGGGGCGGGGACCGGGGCCGGGGACACACCATCCGAGGCCACTGACTGGGCTGAGGTGGGAATACGTCATGTCCTATTACTATTATAACTAGAGAGATTTCATACGCTTAATTTCAGTTGATCACATATTGGCTATGTGCGCGACGGTGGCGACGCGTAGCGTTTACAACATTTGCGGAAGCTATCAAATAATAACAATGTAAACATTGTTAGTTTTCTTTGCAAATATAAATAAAACCAAATATTAAAAAAAATTTGACAATATTAGGTATATAAGTGAAATTTATTCAATAGTTTGTAAAATTAATATAATAATAAAAAACCGGGTTTGAAACTATTACACATAATATTAGTTTCCAACCACAAACTGAGATAAAATGCAATAAATTAGTATTAGCCGAGCATGTAAGAACGCAACACGTTAAAATTTAGCAACGCAACAACACTTGACAGCTGATCATCCGCATTTGTTTCCAATTTCTGCCGTGTTGTGCGCTACGGTCGTTATCTCTCTGCCACTACTCGCTTTGCACATAGCCAATACATTTATGTAAGGTATCTCTGGCATGAATAACACATTATTTATTTATTATCACAGAACAAGAATTGCATTACAGGTTTCCGTAATTCGCAAAACCTATAACTAAACCAAATACAATACAGATACAGAGTACACATAGAGAGTAACGTAGTTAACATCGAATGATCGTGTATGTATCCTATAGTCTAATTTTTAATTCGACGGTCGAATTTGACAGTTCCTAAATTATCATATAGGAACTGTCAAATTGGTATTCCTATGTAAATTATAGTCGGCGTCACGTAAGAAGCAAATTTTGACAGGTTGATTGACATGCGTAACCTGCACTGATAGTGTTGTACAATATTGGAATGATTCGATTTATTTTAGAATCGATTTATGAGTGATGCCTTGTTGCCATCAATTATAGTTGTCATAAATATTTTATGAGCAACAGACAATGCATTTAAGGTTTCGGCAAGATAAAACCTATTTGTTAGCCGTTCATAATACGTGATGTATAGCTTATTACATTTATTTTACATATAACTGTATAATCGAAACGTTGTTACTTCGATTAATGAACAAAAAAAAATTACATCTCTATTAATTGATGACAACCAGCTAAGAAGCAATAGGATGTGCAACGCTGAGATACAAATGTCATCGCCATACATTTGGTTGTGTCAGTCACGTCCATTCTAAATATTATTCATGGATTTATCAATGTGTCAGAATTTGCTTCTTAGCTGACGCCAACTATAAACTGAAAACTTTATGCAATCTGTTAAAAATCTTCACCTCGTAAAATATACTCTAATTTGGTTGCAGCACAATACAAATTTGTGGAAAGGGAAACTGTAAAATTGTTCCGTCGAATCAGAAATGTCTGTTTAGGACTATAATTATAGGTACTATAGTCGGCGTCATCTAAGAAGCAAATTCTGACACGATCATAGATCATCAGCTATTATTAAATAGTGATACATCATCATCATCAGCCCATACTTGGTCTTGGTGGACTGATGAGAAGCCGAAAACAGATCACAGTGTCGTGCAATTGGTTAGGCCTATGTCCATCAGTGGACAAATGGTTATTAGTTACATAAAATACATACGTGTTTCGGGCTCAACAGATCTAATGTCCTGGTCGTGCGCGGAGCTCTGAGTCTCCCACGAGTCGTCCGACACTGAACCCTCAGATCCACCGAGTTCACCATCTTCGGAGTCATATTCACCCACCTGGAAACCCACCGTATATTATCCGTACCTTGTCAAAAACTCGAGCAACTACCGCGCTTTCAGACGATTTACTGAACAGTATTATTGGAAAAATAATAAATAGCTGATAGGGACTTAGCAGTAGGTTAGAACGTCAGCCCCGCTAGGTTTAGTCCTCCGCATTCACCCGTGGTGCTCTTCCGAAAGGCAATTTGTGCCTCGTTTGTAATAATGCTGTCTCCCACTATTTAGATTAGGGAAGTAAAAAAAAAACATATGTATGCATTGCAATGCAGCGCATATATATATATTTTTCTCTTATTTCTATACCGTCTTTAGTTTAATAACTATGTGGGATCCAAGACAGAAGGCTAGCCCCCCCCGGGATCTAGCCCGGTCGTCACTGATTGAGCTCTTGTCTATTCTGGATGCCGCTGTAGATCCTGGCTCTAACAGGAATCACAGTGGTGGGAAAGTGGGTGGGAATATCCCGGACCCACCTGGAACAAACAATTCAATGACAATGGGGAAGAAACATCGTCATCATCATCAGCCGCATGGCGTCAAGAGGGCCTCCCCCAATGATTTCCACGATAATTTGTGGGGAAATGCCAATAATCGCCACGTTTGTCAGGCGGTTTGGCGATCGCAGTGGTGTTGTGGTTTGACTCACAGAGAGCACTGCTGCCCGTCCACTGGAGGATTCCCTCGGTCGCCAATTACGACACCCACAACGGGAAAAGTTGGGCTGGGGACACATGTATTCTATTCGGCGTCACACGCGGCTAGGAAAAAAAAATACACTCCATACTTTTTAATCCCGAAGCGGAGTATAGGAAGATAAAGTAATAATAAATATAAATAAATATTTTACAACAACACACACATTGCCTTCATCCCATGTTAAGTAGCTAAAGCACTTGTGTTATGGAAATCAGACAACGAAATATACTTACTTAAATACTTTTTTTCTTCTAAATACATACTTATATAAATAAAACACCCAGACACATCCAACAAGTACTTAAAAGCTCATCACCTAAATACTTGCCAGCGGTGGGAATCGAACCCACGACCCTACGGAGCAGAAGCAGACATGCTGACCACTACACCAACGGGCCCGTCAAAGTAAAGTAGTTATATATTATTACTCAGACAGACGCTCATGTGTGTGACCCGGTATGTTTGCTCTAAAGTGTACATGACTGTTGTTCACTTACTGTGTAGAGATCTTGCGGCCAGCACATACTGGTGTGTCCATCCACCCACCACACCTTCACTCGACCCGTCGGGAAGTTGTCTATCACCTGTGTACAGAACGAAGGGATGAAAATGCGTTTTTTTAGTATAGATTTTTATTATTAGACTAGCTGTCTCGGCAAACATTTGTTTTGCCATAGGAAGTCGCCTTTGTGCCCCGCGTATTGGAAGAAATACACCTTTTAAACCCTGGACTTCCACGTTTGATTCAATACCAAAATTAGCCAAATCGGTTCAGCCGTTCTCGAGTTTTAGCCAGACTAACGAACGGCGATTCATTTTTATTTATATAGATTAGGGACAATGGACGATATCCCAAAAATCCTAAGTCTGGCATTCAGAGTCATAAGACGAAGTCGGCCTAAGTCTCAGAACTGTCAAAATGCATTGTAATCTCAGTCCCAGCAAAGAATTTGTATTCACAGTCGAAATAGTCTCGTGAGAATCGGTCATGTGTAAGCTCAGACTTGAACCTCGAAATCGGGTCCTCAGGGCGATCTCAGCGTAGCATTCAAATATATTATTGATCTGTGGAACCGTTTGACAGTTTTTTTGTTTAATTTATTGACAGTTTATTTGTTTACTTTATTGACAGTTTATTTGTGTATTATCTTGAATTTGGATTGATAACTGAAGAAAAGGATTGTAAAACTGACAGTAATCGATGAATGATTGTCAGTCGTAGCATGAATTTGTAGATTATTGACATCAATACATCACTTAGCTCAGTAAGACAAGCTCAGCTGATAAAACGGACAATAACTCTGCCAACAAGATGCCTGAGATTACTCAGTGAGATCAGAGTTCGCGCTCAGCTGAGATGCTCTAGAGAAAACTCAGAAGCAACGTCTCTGAATACCAGCCTGAGACCCCAACTAAAAATATCATGACATGACGTCCACTGCGAGGGCATCCCCCAATAATTTGCTAGCCTAAATCATTTGTGTATAAAAAAATATATCAGTTTCCTAAACTGGGCTTATTAGCTGGTATGAACAAGTGTGCTCCATCGTAGACCACATCGCTGCCTAGCATCAGGCAGGATGGTGGTCAAACGCTTGTTCATAGTGATAAAAAAAAGAAAGTATTAAAGCAAGTACCTGTCCAGCAGTGCAATTAGCATCCTCCCCGGTAAAGTTGGCGACCCGGATGACGACAGTCCCGGGCCGGTACTGGAAGTCCGGATGGTCCTTCAGGTCGTACACGGACACTTCGCTCTCGTACAGCATTTGTGGACTGAGGGGATAATGCGGGTTAACTTTGAAGTAGGTACATACGTTATTAGGTATATTTTACACGGTTTCTGGATCTGCTCAGTCTTGTTCCTGTGTGAGCGCCGGCAATAAAGTGTGAGAGGTTCACCGTG
>SJJU01007484.1:0-36546 GCA_012932125.1 Conopomorpha cramerella
ATAAAAAAAAAAAAAAAAACCACCCCATCCCAACTTTTGTCGTCTTGGGCGCCGTAGGAGATGACCGAGGGACCTGGCCAGAAGATGGGCAGCAGAGCTCTCTGTGAGCTAAACCACAACACCATTGCGATCGCCAACCCGCCTGCTAAGCGTGGCGAATATTGGCATTTCCCTCCCATATGATCATGGAAATCAATTGGGGGAGGCCCTCGTCTAGCAGTGTGGAGTTTGTGGTCTAAAATATAATACAACATAGTATAACGAGATAAAAGCACTATAAGATAATACATAAAGAAGAAGAAGCTGGATGCGAGAAGCGGAAAACAGATCACAGTGGAGTGCAATTGGAGAGGCCTATGTCCATTAGTCGACAAGTATGGGCTGATGATGATTATGATGATGATGAAGATAATACATACATAAATACACCAAAAATATGCATCAGCTCGCCACTTGATCATTAGTTACGTCAGATGATTTGAATCTGCGACCGTCGTTCCAAAGCAAGTGACCTGACCACTATCCGTCCCGGTTGTCAAATATCAAATACAACAGGATATTACTAATACGTACTTATGGATCGAGAGTAAAAAAAAACATTTAAAAAGTATTCTGTATACTTAAGTTAATAACGTATCATGGTGTATTCAGAGTGGATGTCTCTACGTGGGAGGTGTCCTCGTTTCCTCCGCTTTTCCGCCTTAAACCTAAAGAATGTCGTGTTCAGTCAGGGATTATCTGCTATTGCAGAAACTGCTGAAATAAAGCACACAATCTGTCGGTGCAAGTTCCGGCTCAAGTTGCGAAGTGGAGCTCCCACTTTATCTCTTAGCGATAAACTGCTCCTTCAACTATTATAATTTCTTACATTTTAGTTTAAACATGGTGTAGATACAACCACTAATATTACTTGGCTGAAGTGAAAAGTCGGACGTTACGTCCTCCAAGTCCTAATTTGGACCTAAAAATAATTATACTTAATGGGGAATTTTCTCTGACCTTTTTCTGACAGATTTTCGGGCGGAGAACTGGCGTTAATTTCATACTTTCCAAATAAAGTTTGACAGTAATGATACTTGCCAGACAGCCCGAAAAACGCCTGAGAAAATTCCCCATTTGTAGATATATTGTCTATTCCAATGCACGGAGTATAAAATATACCTAATATAGCCTAATAAACCTAAGAGATATCCCGGGTGCACTAAACTGATTATTGGGCGATGACCTGTTAACATAATATATTTTATTAAAGAAAAAAGAAAAAATAACCATTTATTTTCGCAACATAGATTGAGCAATAATATCACTTTAATTATCCGTGTTTCAAAAATACCTTTTTTTACAAATACTTACAAAACAATACAGCATGTAGGAGGCTTATGATTATAAATAGCCTATAAAACAGGCAACATTACGTAAAAAATACAATAAGCAAAATCTCCCGAATTACTTAGGGAACGCTTTGGGTATTTGTTTTTAACAATCAAAAGTTGAACTAAATCGTAATGTAATTTGCTTTGTATCAACAGCTCTTCTTAGGAAAACGTACAATTTGGGTTACTTGAAACCGAAATTTCAAATATTTAAAATAGATTCAGAAAACCACTTAGCGGCATTCGGCGCGGGCCGGCGGCGGCGGCGTCGGCGCACACGGCGACGTGTTTTCAAATATTTATGAACCGCTCACAGAGATCCGCCGGCTCCAGGGCCGCTGCTCCGGGAGCCGCGCCGCCTATTGTCACATTGCACGTGGGCCACTATTCATACGCACTGTTATGCTCCAAAACATTTCTGAGTCAATCTGGTTGGTAAATAAATTACACGAGGTTTAATCATGATAATGACATTACAAGTCTGTTATAAGTACGATGTATTATTTAATTCGTAAAACGACTTCAGAACAAATACAATTTAAATCCACAACGTCGGCCACCGAAAAAACAAAGCATTATTTTAAGCACGTGTAAAAAAGAACACGTGTATTATAATCACTCGCGGACACCAAACTCAAATATGAAGAATGGTGTCCGGTCTCCCGGTCTATGTCGGTGAAATTCCGCGTCACACGTCGCACACTCCGCTAACCAAACAAGCAGTATCGATTCCGGAGCGCAGATGTGGCGGCGGCGCTGCGGCCCGCGGCGCGCCCGCCCGGCCCCGGACCCTACACCATACTAAATCACCTCTATGTACCAACTAATTCATTTAAATCTTGCAAATAACTAAAATCCGACATTTTTTGGACTGAACTTTAAAAAAAATGTACTACACTTTACTTAGTTAACGTCCCGTTAACACAACTGACACACACGTTACAAACAGAGTAAATGCTAATGTGTACTTCCGACTTCTACTACAAATGAACTGTACTGTGTACTGGTAGCCGTACACTGGTAGGTTACATTGTGCAATTTAGCTGAACTGAGCTGCGATTGTACAAAGGTCACATTCGACAATATTTTAATCTGTCAAGTTTTGAGTGGCGAAGTCGTTTATCATGCAGACACCGCGGGGCGGCGGCGACATACGCTCTGTGCTGACGTCACGTGGATGTACACTGGACCAACACTGTTTGACTTGTGCGTACAGCACGCCGCCGTTGATCCAGCTGCCGCCGCTCGGCGAAGCTTCCATGCTAGGGCGGCCACGTGTACAATGAGTGACAGAGTGAGCACAAGTGAACCTGCGACAGGAGCTCTCCTCGAGTGGAAGCCGCTCAGCGCCGCAGCCCACCACTCCGCCGACACGGAGGAGTCACTTTGGCGAGCTCTTTATTTGGGACAAACGGATTTATTTTTGCGCACGCTAATGGGTATTCGCTTACTGTAGGTACAGGCGAGTAGTATTATGTATGATTTGAGTAACATTTGGCCGCGATGCTGAAAAATGAACTGAATCTGCTGAGCTCTGTGTTTTAAAAATCTTTGCTCAGTCAAAAATACACTCACGTCTGTTTAATCATAAAGTGGGATAGACAAATGTCTATGCAATGTTAACCAAGCATATTTGAACTAACGTAGTACGTCAAGCGATGTTTTCCTTCAAGCTTAGAGTATTCGGATGTTCTACATAATAAAATCCACATCGCTGCTTAACATTAGGCAGGATAGTGGTCAAACGCTTGTTCATAGTGATTAAAAGAAAAATAATGCTCTGAAAAGAGACCAAATTGTTCTACGACTGGAATGTAGTCGATTTGTATCTCGTCACTGGGAAATGAGGTTTTACAGGTTTCATCACATTGTTTTATTTTGACAGTGAAATAACACTGGGCAGCATACTGACCTGAAAACATAACACAATTCTAGATTATACTTTATCTGGTGAGACAAGAACCCTGACTGTATGCAAAATAACGTCCAAAGATAGCGAATAAAATAGAACTCTGCGCTTATATGCTGACACGACACACATGCGCCACTAAACTAATATTGTATAACACGATATTCGTGAATTTAAAACAAAATTTAAAATGATGAAACGTTGGAAAATGCTTGCAACCTTCCGGCAGTGCGCCGCGGCGGCGTCTCCTATATCACCGTCACAGATCATATTCCGAACACGTGTCGTCCGCGGCCACAGATCACACAGACGCTCGCTCCTCAAGCCGCGCGGTATCACATTCAGCGGCTCTCCATCAACTCTATCGCGACATCGCATATTTATAGCTCCAGACGACTCTCCTAAACTGACTTCCCCTTCAATTTCTTTACTCCTTCAATTACATTTCGGATGACGGCGAGTGTAAATAGCGGACCCGGAAAACTTACTATACTAATTAGTAAGGAAATAGAAAAGTCATTTTTCAAACAGGGTTGGCATTCATTTTGCTGGGGAGAAAAATAGTTTACCTACCTTATATTCACAGTTCTACTGAATATGCACGAATAAATTCATGACAATTAACCAAGCCTTTTCCAAGAAGTTTAGCGCTCACAAGAATTGCATATAGACCCAACTGTACAATGCGATATTTTGTTCCAGCATGTACTTGATATTTCTGGCACAATATCCACTTGACAGTCACAAGCACAGCCTCACAAAGAAAACAATGGTAATCAGGTGAAACATTAGTTATTATTTTTACTTATTGCATAAACTTCCACGTTTTTAGATTAATGTAGCAATTTCACAATTTCAGATCAACCAAGTTTTCGACATTACATTGGAATCTGCGTCCAGTCTGTGTTGAGCAGGGATCCTAGTTTTTGGCATTGTTACAATGTTGGACTCGTCCACTAAACTTGTATCACTTACTCCATTCCTATCCGTGACGTCATAAGCGAATAACGCTTATGAAGTCACAATGCGAAGTCACTAATTCTAAGCCGGAGTGGAAACCGCAGATTTAACAAGACTAATTTACGTCACGGCACCAGCGAGCACAGCCAGCACCGAGCAAAGCTGGACGGACACCACGCGATCTGGATCTATTATGAAAAATACTGCTCTTTATTTTCTAAACATTTTCCCTTCACTTTCCAGGAAATGCGGGGAGAAATCTTTTATGAGCTTTATTTAAAAACCGTTTGATACCCTTACGTACATGTCTATCCAGAAGTAAAGCTGTTAGTGATATCATAATGTCTTGATATAAAAATGTCAGTATTAAACCTTTTAAAGTACACATTTTCTTCGTTTCTATGAATTGAATTTTCCGCTACAGTGCATTTAGAATACGATTCATTGACTGTTTCACATCAGTGGGGACAGCTTCCAATCACGAACGATTAGATTGACCTGTCATAAGTGACAGTTGGTGTCGAGTGACTTTTGTATTATTTTTTTTATCACTATGTACAAGGGTTTAATTGTTAATCAAGAGAAATAGTAAGTCGATTTGTATATCTACCTAATACCACCCACAGCGTAGTAGGAAGTAAAATAGAGCTTGTTTATTTATCAAATAAGAACAAATTAATTAATTGACTATTCTGAACACTAAGAATGTGCGTACGTACGTTCGTAAAGGGGATTTTTTAAATAAAGTTTGACAGTAATGACTCCGCCCGAAAATCTGTTAGAAAACCGTCAAAGAAAATTCCATCCCATCAAAGAAAGCTACAGTGTGCACTATTTGACATGTTCTAAATCACTAGTAAAGTATCGGAAACTCACTGAGGACACGAGATGTTTTTTCGACGTCGTGATGGGCGCAAAACATTAAGACCGTCATAACAAGAGTGCAGAGTGTGCGCCGACCCCCGCGCCACTCGGCCCTACCACCGCCGTCCCACCGTCTCACGCCATCTGCGAGAATGCTGCCTCTCCACTTGAGAAAAAAAATGTAATGAACAAAGAAAGATCACTTCCTCTCACTTTAATAACATTATTACACACCTTAGTAGGTACACTTTTCCGAGACTTTTGTGAACGCAATATAAGAAAATAATGGACTTGACAGACGTTGTCCTGTCTTAGCTAATAATATGAATATCAAATTAGTATAACCTCCAGGGTGGCCTGTGCCCAGCAGTGGATGTCATTGTTTTCTTTCATAAGAACCTTCTGCTGTCATTAATAAGCACAACAAAGGAAGACTTAGCGATATCGTTTCACTCGTTCCGGAGTTACTTATAACATTACAACGAAAAGTGACATCGATTTTTAAACGATTTTATGTAGCTCGACCCATACGGTATTTATTATATACATCAATAGATAATATACATATAAGTATGTAAATCTATCACTGTGATTCTAAATGGATATTTGTTAGTATTAGCCGGGCGAAGATTTAATATACTGAACAATATTTGGGTGCAATGTTAAATAACTGCCCCAGTGTGTGGTTCATGTAGAACATTATTAAGTAACAAGCGACAGCAAAGTTACGGATGCGTACGAATTGTTTGGGGCATCCACCGACATTCTTGTTTACTTGTTGAGTAACTTTTATTTTATTAATTTGTGTATAGCAATATGATGGTTAGTTATCAAGCAGCTATTCATAAACTTATTTGTCGCGAAGGTTGTTTGTTAAATAACGCGTAAGCCGGAGCCCTCCGCGACCTCCCTGTGGATGTTTGTCCCTGCGTTTGTTTTGGTAAACACCTTCGTAATTTGCAAATTTATGAAATCAGTTTGTTTTCAAAGTGAAACATCAAAGCTTGATGTACGGCCTCCGCGGAGCGGAGTCTGTGTTTTGAAGTACATTCAATGAGCAACTTACTTATTTCTGTGCGGCTCATTGAAATGTTCATAGAGCAAGTTTTTTCTGAGCGCATTAAAATTGAAGGAGCAAGTATTTCTGCAAATGCCCCGGAGGCAGCGCTTGATGCTCCGTGAAACACCATTCAGCCAAAGAGGGATATTTTTTCAATGAATTAAATCAATACTTAATGTAGAATGACCTATTTCATTTCTAGTACAATCCACAGAATTAATACAACATTATACTTTAATGCACGACGAGCTTTTAATTCCAAGATATCTTTTCACCGCACGCACTAAGAATAAAACTTTTTGATAATAACCGTCAAATGCTGACATTTTAGGAAGTAGTCACTCGTGTTCCAAGAACTCATGTCCCTTTAGTATCGGAGCTTTAAAACAAAAGAAAAACAGCGATAATAATATTTTCCTGACGAAATTGTATTATTTCGTTAATCCCCATCGGAGTAATAGAATTTCGTTGTAGGAGGCATAATGTGAAGATGTTTATAATTTATGGCCACGTTGCCAGTTCTCGAGCGTTTGGCGCGTCGTTGCCACATCTCACGCCTTCAGACGAATGTAATATTTATTTCAGGAATTAGGAGGAAATTTCTGCGGCGCGATCAGCTGTGAGCTGGCCACAGATCTATGTGATTGTAGACGTGCAATGCATTATTCTACGCCACCTCATCGATAAACTTTAAACTTAATCGTTATAACTTTCAGACTAAGTATTTTACTTCCAGAGTTTTGCTAAAGCAAATTGACGAAGTAAAAAATGACAAATATCCAATAAGTCTGCGATCCATTCCAAAGCAAAGTATCTAAGAATAGAAAAAAAAACATTGACAAACAGAAGCGGATAAAATGCCCAAGTTTGTATTTTAATCTAATTCACCGGCTCTAAAGACATTTTTGGGATTTAATTCCGGGGATTACCCTCACGCCTCCTCGCTAAAAGGTTTTTTCCTCAAGATTGGTGTAATAAATACTCTTGTAACGTTTTCTTCAATTTCTGTACACAGTTCTCGCTTACCGCACAAGTTGAGCGTGTTTTGCACTTTCTTTTTTGCATTTTTAAAGACGGGAGGATAGAATAATCTGGCAGTCTCCTCCGCCTTATGACGTGCGCCTTACAGCTTTATTGCTTCATGTGAGTTTCAGTGTCTTTGGGAGCAACCTAGCGACATTGTTGACGGTTTAATATCGCGCGCCACCTTCACCCGCCCTCGACCTCTCTATCATTTGCATCAAGTACCTGCAGCGTTTTGCTACAAAATACTTGACATTTCCTTGAAGGGATATAAGCATCAGATATTATAATCCATCATGAAGATATTGTATCTATTCTCCTATAGTCGTATACCTAAAAAGAACTAAATTCTTTTTAGGTGTTCTTCCACTGTATAAGGAGTTAGCGACACATGGTCGGTGAACTTTACTTTTGATGAGTTTTACTTTTATGTGAATAACGAGTAATAAACTGATAAACGCGTCGTCATATAAATTACTTACACTGGTACTTCCTAACGATAAAATAGAATGAAAATGAAAAATGAAATAAAATCTTGAGAGACACCAGTCATTTTTATTATTATTCCGTGGAATATCATAAAAATTAATGCCTCCATTGTAATGGATTTAACAAAAAAATCCGTGTCACTGCTGCCTTCATTGTGTAAAAAGTATTTTAGAGAACTCTCTTTTAGCGTTCGATTTCTTCACATCTGGTGCCGAGAAATCTTGAGAAATAAAGTTAGGTGGAACCCAATTTGCGAGGATGAATGGAGCCCCAGCGCACCTGCCGCCGCCACCGCCGCCGCCGCCGCCTCCACCGCCGCTGACACCTTCTTACATTTTTAACAAGTAACG
Organism: Conopomorpha cramerella; assembly: GCA_012932125.1. Classification (NCBI taxonomy): domain Eukaryota; kingdom Metazoa; phylum Arthropoda; class Insecta; order Lepidoptera; family Gracillariidae; genus Conopomorpha; species Conopomorpha cramerella. The sequence continues at coordinate 8,029 of SJJU01007484.1, forward strand.
ACAATACGAGAAAGCGATATTGGATACAAGAATAATATATTACTTATTTCCCATTCCTATGCAAGGGCAGTCTCCTTTCGTGTACCTATTTAAATCATCCGGTTCCGTTCACCTGCTGCTGTGACGAAATAAATTTATTTATAGATTGATTCCATCATTCCGCACACTTGTTACTACAAAAAAGACCTAGGTTGTAATTAGGATTGCTACAAGTTCATCCAGGTAGAAACTTGAGTAAATTAACTACACGAAGTACCCGCTAAGAACATGCTTCTTAGTAATGAGTATTTACAAGATAAGATGAATCTTTTGTGTGGCGATCATTAAGCGCGGGTAACCAATACCTACCTCACGTCGGACGTCGGCGCTGGTTGTCGGCGGCGGCGGCGGCGGCGGCGGCGTGACAAGGAGACTCCGCGGGGATCTGTCTTGACAGTTGGAGACTCTGTAATCCTCTCCGCCGCTATCCGGTCCCCGACCCGCGCCAGTCCCATTCTGTTACGCAGTATCTTAGTAAAAATAACTTTTTATTGATTCACGAGAATATCCCCATGCAAAGATCTGCTTTCCGGAGCGACCACAAACTTGTACACGTACTCTTCAGGGCACACCTAAGGCTCCATTACGTGACTCCGCCTGCATCCCAGGAGTTAGTAATGCTTCATATTCTTGTAAATTGAATTTTGATTACCTTCTACAGTAACTAATTCTTCCACTATTACTTCACTTCACGTATTCAATGTCAATAAATAAAATAAAGGTTCTAGTACCTACATGGTTGCTACGCGTATATGTAATTAATAATAATTGTAGCACCCACCTGATTTAATACTTTGATGAACATGTACTGACCATATTGTTAACGTTTTTAGGCAAATCCGGTGAAAACGAAAGTCTAAATTAGACACACACAAACCACCAACGTGAATGCGTTCAATCAATACCGTACCTCAAAGACTGAAAACAAAAACAGAAGCCGCGAGGCTCGCTTTTCTGCTACTACTATTGATGTAGGCAAGTGCTTAGCACAAAACAGCGTCGCTGGGGTTCTGAAAGCCGTAGTGCTCGTGCCATCTTGAACTCGGAACTACGCCAAGTGGATCTCGGCCGATCCCGTCGGCTAGTTATATTGAATTAACAGAATCGCGGCAACATTGTTTGGAAGTTGGTGACAGGGCGAGCCCCGCTATTCCGCCAGAGGCTATTCACTGCGGACAGAGGAACTTAGAGAGGACTGCACACTCGCCACTCCTGCGAAACATTTCTATAATGTACTTACTTGGTTAAAGGTATTCCGTAAAATATGTTGTTTCAAAATGCTATAGTATTAGTTCGCGGAAAACAGGAGAATGTGCTTCATAAAGTAGAGTGTCCCGGAAGAAGCTAATATACCCTATATTGACATTATTTGAGAAGTTTATGAGGTCGTGCCGCTTTAGTGGCGGCGCAGGACGGCGCAGGACGGCGCTACAGCGTAGGGCCCTTAGCTTCTCGAGGGCCGTCCACAGTACAATGTCCCGCAAATAATAGGCACTACGGCTCGAATATGTAGCTTAGGAAGGGAATATTGATGTCCGAATCTATGTATCCAAATAACTGATTCAGTTCCATGTCGTATTTTGATTGTACGATTTGTAAAGTGAGCTCTCTCTTGTAGTAGTTCGCTTCTAATGTCAATACGATAACCACACGAGTATACAGTTTCTCAATAAATACATAACACACGAATACTACCTACTCACACCGAAATGGTAAAAGTGCCAAGTTTTCAACAAGCTTGTATTTTTTGTCATGGAAAATGTTCCTATGTCCATTAACAATAATTGTGGCTCTGCGGAGCCTACGTACGTTTTATCACGTTTTTCCCCGTTTCTAATTTACATATCAACTTCTCATCAAACGAAAAAAAAGGATTTCACTGTAATGACGTGGCCGTAAATCTGTGATTTGAAATTGAAATTGGAATCCAATGCAAATCCGAGAGACCCTTGTTCATGTTTCCACGTACTTTTCAGTATAATCACAAAATCCCTCCCTCCTACGAGTATAATCCTCACGGAGTAGGCGGAGGCTGTTCTTCATACTCATTGTGATGCGATGACAAAAAAAAAAAGAAAAAGGACGCGATACGCAATCATACAGCCTATACAACACTCTTCACGATTAGTATTGCTTCACTTTTGACCTAACATCATAATAAGACAGAAACGAATGTAATAGTCCAGCTTAGTTACTTGGCCCTGTTCTCTCTGTCGTTTGAATCACATAGCAAAGCTTAGTTGTCTCTCGCTAGGTATCAAGAAAGGGCGAACGGATGTAAAATCAGGACCCTATCACATAAAAGTGGGTACTTCATCAGCGACGTGTCTCATTGGTTTGTAGCAATTATCCTTTATTAGAATCACGGTCCAGTTTTTGGCTCGTAGCGGAAGTGAGCTGATTCATTTGTGAACGGAAGCGCAATAACTTCGTCTGCTGCGGCGTCAATTACTGAATAATTTGTTTTATCGCCCTGACGACTGTATCCGCTAATTTCGTATTGGTGTATGTTTATGTTTATTGATCCAAATTGTAAAAAGTTCACTGTATTAAAACCGTATCTTCCCACACACGCATGATAAAAGAATAATATTATGCATAATAAACCCAACTGAAAACTGTTTACGCTCGTAATTAAGTAGTTTAGTGTAATGGAACATACTGCATGTAGCAGAAATACCTATTTCACTATTTACTCGATACCGACAAGACAATACTAATAATTTTCCGAAAATAGAAAATTAATCTAATTTCACAGGCACAAATACATAGTACGAATTTTGTGGTGTGTTTATCGAAGACAATACGTAAGTATGATAATCATCACGATTCGAAATTAGACAAACAAAACGGAGCAATATTGGCGCTGAACTACGCATTGTTGGCGATCTATGTCGGTTCGCATCAACGGGCGAATTCCCCGAATGTGTTACAGTGAACTGGTGCCGCCTCCCGACCCCCTGGCCGCACTGAATGACACGTGAGCTCGCCTCACGTCGGCCCAGCTGCTTATCACGAGAGACATGCCAATTACCACGACAAAGTTCATGGGGTCGAGAGGTCTGTTTTTTTTTCTAGGTCACCTGAAACGCGGCTCCGTCGCATCGAAGTCCATCACTATGGTTAAGCAAACCCCGTGCGAGGTGCTCGCTTGTGGAAGACACTAAATTCCATGTCGTTTATTCAGGAGCCTTAAAAACATCTGATTCAATAGTTAACCTCGCCATTTTCTGACACTGACGCTCTTCCGCCGGCATTTCTCAACGGTTTGCATTACCCAATAGCCACTTAAGTGAATAAAAAGGGAACGTGGTCCCTGTCGTCCACACGGATTCTGCGTCCAGGATAAATGTCAGGCAATGGGAGAAAACCAACCGGTAAGGAGTCTACATTAAGTCGTACGTCTAAACCACGAGCGCGACACTTCCAAGTGGCTGATGAATATTGCGGCAGCATGAGCCCGTTGAAAGCTGCTTTACTAATAAGAACATAAAATATTCACTTAAAATTAAAAGCCTGAGATACGTCGGGGTCATTTAACTAACCTCATTTATCTTGCTGACTGTACCAACGACCCTTGATATCGCGAATTAAACCGTAATGAACGGGCTTAAGGTGGAGTTCCTTTTGCGAATAGTTTTCTCCTCAGTATGCAGGTCGGGGATGACGTGACGGCACGTCCGCCATGATTAAGCCGTGTCGAGGAACAATCGACGGGTACTGTAATACTCTGTCATCAGTATGGGTCTAACTCTTTATGTCCTTAAAGTTAGGGTCTAAAATCGTCGGGCAAATAGCGGGAGATGCGGATCGGTATGATTGCTGCGGTAATTCGAAGTACTCTGTTAGTTAGATGGGACAGCGTCGATGAATGTGGACGGATTCGATTTTGGGGCTCTACTCTTGTTTTTATCTATTATTTAACAGCCTGTTTGTAAATATGTTACCTACTATATTACATGTACGATACTAGTGTAACCACCTTTTTATACGTATATGTGTAAGATGTAAAACAATATACACATACATACACCTTGCACATATTATTTTAAAGTACATAAATACCAATATTATAAAGATTGATTGATTTTTGTTCGTTCGTTTGGATTGAATAGACTTCGAAACTACTGGACAGATTTCAAAAAATCTTTCACTGTTGAAAAGCTACATTACTCCTGAGTAAAATAGGCTATATTCCATCCCCAAATTCCCATGTGAACGTAAAAACGAGAGTAACGCCGCGCGGTATAGCTAGTTATTGTTATAAACAGGTACTTCGACACTCTAAGAAAGTGGTTTTCAAGTCACGGGTAAATAGGACAAGTTTGCTTCATCGTAGACCACATCGCTGCTTAACAACAGGCAAGATGGTGGTCAAACGCTTCTTTATGGAGCAATAAAAAAAGGATGACAATTTCTTTCATTCAGAGCAGAAATGGAATAAAACGCTTGCTATATCTCTTGGCGATCTGCTAGCATTTACATGAAAGCCAATAAACTGTTATTATACATTTCTATAAAACACATCTAAGACTGTTAAGTGAGTACTATATGCATGAATGATTATATTGAAATTCATCGTATTGAAATAACCTGAAAGGCGAGAGCTAAGAGTGAACAAACAGACTCAATCGGAGATTATCCCGAAAAAATGAGGCGAGTGCTGGATATTGAAATATATCGGCGACACCTTGATGAGTTCGGCACTAGACGTCTCCCGCCGCCGCCGCAACGCGCCCCTCCTGGATACAGTCCGATGGGTACAGATGATGTTCCCTCCTGTACTTGCGTACTGTTACCACTTCAGTTTTAAAAATATCTCCAGAACCATCAAATCACAACTACTAAAGATCTACCAGATAGAACTCATTAAAATGAAGTATTACGCGGGAAGCGATGAGATGCAAATGGCTTCTTTATTTCTCACAATTCAAATTTTTCGCTGCTATTATTGTGTTAATGTGGCGGAATTAGTGCAAAAATGTGCTGCAGATGAAAGATAATGTAATGAGAAGTGAGAATTAAAGGTGAGGACTCCTATTTGATCAATTTGTTATTCCCGTGTAACGTTCCACGCAGCTTTGAAATGTGATGGTCTACCCTCACGTTTTAATGAGATTTTGACACAACCTTGACGATTGACGACTTTGTCGATAGACTGCGACCATGACACCGACTATATATTATTTTTACAATATTATTGTACACAAAAATATAGTATTTACCTAATGGCAAAAGACCAAAAGCCGAGTCCACATAAATAAAAAAACGACTCATTAAATTAATTAAATAAATACCTTTACTGGATAATCGAAACCACTAACGTCAAAAAACCTAGCGACCATCACAGGCCAGTTTAACAAACTTTCTGCCCTGTAATTACACAGTACGGGGCGAAGCATTACTATACAACCGGATCTATGCCTTCTATTGTCGATCTGTGTAATTACGAGCAATAAATTAGGCTTACCCAATACACTGTATTTTATTCTTTCGAACCGGAATAAATTATACAAGTAGTCCCGGTAATCTTTTATCCAAAAAAAATCGTAATAATTGCCAATTGGAACGGAATTTTCCTACTTACTATTTACTAAAGAACTCATTATAAAACTCAAATATGTATAAAAACAATCATTATTATTTTAATCCATGTTCAATTCCGTACTACGCCGATCGTCGCCGAAAAGTACTTAAATATTATAGTCTTCGAAGCAGAATAAATACTCTTTTCAATATTTATTTCATTTCACTAGCAGACCCGGCAAACGTTGTTTTTTCATTATTAACAGAGTTCGCTGCTAGTACATATGCATGTTTTATACATTTTATAAACCTTCCTCAGAAATCACTCTATCTACTAAAGAAAACTGCATCAAAATCCGTTGCGTAGTTTGAATGGTCTAAGCGTATATAGGGACAGACGGCCGGAGGCGACTTTGTTTTATACTATGTAATGATGCTTGAAACAAGGCGAAGGAAGCAACAGCCAATAAAACTGCTGCAGATTTAGCTATCAATGTGAGGTGTACATGGAGCGGTGCTCAGTCACGACGAGTGACCGCGGGGCAGCTCCGGCCACCGTACGATGAGTGGTGATACCACGGACACGATGCGTAAGTGGTCAAGCTTGTTGCCTTTCCCGGCCTCCCTCACGTAAAGCAAATACTGCAAGAGATATCGCTAGTAGATCGCAGGTGCGTGTGGAATGTTTACGGGACGACTCTGGATGAAGCCGGCGTCATCTCGCGGTACTTGCGGAGAACATACAGAAATATTGGTCAGATACTTGACTTGTAACCGGGAGGTCGCTGGTTCGCCTCCGGCTACTGGACGTGTACCAATGAGACTCCTTATCAGAGCCTATGTGCGTAACGCAACACTCGTACGGTGAAGGACAACATCGTGATGAAACCCACACACTACAAGGTGTGTGAACTCTATAATGGCGATGGGCTGACTAGCTGGCTGTTTAGCAAAAAACACGGTAAAATCAATGCCTGAAGTTTTATTGCTTTTTAAAAAAAAAATACACTTCACGCCTTTAATCCCAAAGAGGGGTAGGCAGAGGCACTTGCTAAAGCAAGTACCCACGGTTCACCAAGCGTATTTAACCCAACGTGACAGGGGGTGAGCCCATCGCCGTTATAGGGTTCACACACCTCGTGGTGTGCGGGTTTCATCACGATGTTTGTCCTTCACCGTACGAGCGTTGCGTTGCGTACATAGGCTCTGAAAAAGAGTCCCATTGGTACACGTCCAGTAGCCGGACTCGAACCCGGGACCTTCCGGTTACAAGTCAAGTATCCGACCAACTGGACCACAGACGCTCTTTCAAGTATCCGACTTTTACATATACCTATCAGAAATACATTGATAGGTATCAATTACGCTTAATCTCTTGTGAGAACATAAATAAATATTTTAATATCTCGGGACATTTTACAAGTGTAAAAACCCAGAACCTAGCATAACCTTTACTATGCGTGCCAGATTTTATATAAAAAAATACACTTCACGCCTTTTAGTCCCAAAGCGGGGTAGGCAGAGGCTTGATATACTTACATAAATACTTTTAAATACATACTTAGATAAACAAAACTCGCAGATGCAACATCAAATAGTTCAGCTCATCACTAAATTACTATGTCGGCAGCGGGAATCGAACCCCCGACCGTCGTCCTAAAAACAGAAGCTCTGACCACTAGTTCATGCCGGACCTCAAATAAAACCTATATACACACATCAAAAGTGTCTAGGGATCAAGAACATTTTAGAAGATTGCTATCAAGAATATATTTTACCAAAACTGAATTCATTCATAATTTATTCAAAATGTGGTCAGTCATTGATACAGGCATGGGGAATTAGATAGGAGACCAATCCAAGAGATTAGATTACATTTAAATAAATTAGATTTTTTTAGAGCTAAAAATGTTATTGATCCCTAGACATTTGATGTGTGTCTTATAGGATATTAAAGGTCATGGACGACTTTGACATTTATAACTAGCAGACCAATACGCAAGCCATACGTGGTTATAAAATATGCATAATTATATGTAAGTAAGGTGTAGAAGTCTACCACCCCTCTCTTTAAACGCTTAGGAGAATAATTTTCCAAAATCCTTTCTTATCTCACGTAAACACCGTAACAGGAACTCCTGTGAGAAATTTCAGCTTCGATGAGTCAGTGATACATTAATCAGTCAGAACTTCGTTTTATACCATAGCAGGTCGATTCTAACTTAAACGATATGTACAATAGCCATTACGTAAAGAAAAACTGCTTAAAACGAAAATAGCTATGTTCATTATTATTTAATTTGACAGATGAAAACACTCTACCTACTTTAAAAAATAGGCGTCTGAATGGTAAACAACAGTAGTGACCGCTTCTATCGTATTTCAAATGATTATTATGATTAATGATGCTACTTAATTCTGAAGAATATTCTTCAAAAAATTGAGGTCTCATTTTGCTTTGTCATGTCAGTGTCGTGGGAAAAAAATCCAATGACACTTTGCAGTTTGGCGCATCTCACGATTTGAGTTAACTAACGCTGTTGCGGTTATTCAAGAATCGGGATCGACGATCCGTGACTATCTCATCTTGTCATCTTGAGCCGGAAACCAGAACTCTTTTCTTATCTAGTCACTTTAGGGAAACAGGAAAAAGTAGGCATAATTCAACTTAGTAAGGAACTAGAAACTATTAAATGAACTTTAAGTAAAGTGTTAATGCTTTATGGCACGCCACACATTGTTCGAAATTGTCTGACGCATAACCCCACATTGTTTGATTCCTTCCAAACTTAATTCTCACGCCAATTGTCTACGCCGTAGCCACGTAGCACATCCCGTAGCAGTGCTCGTAGTCAGTAGACGGCGAGCCGCCACGTAGCGCGCCCGCGTCCCGCTGTCTCTGTAAAAATAAAATGCGAAAATATTAATTACTAATGGAAAGCTTTAGCTGGCTTTGGTCGGTCCCCGGTATGCGAGGGGGTTAAATGAGTTACCCCATTAACTGTCACTTTTAAATAACTTGTTCGGTGTATTAGCGATAATTGTTTACGATAGAAGTAATAATAACATAGAAAGTAAACAAGAGACAGTGCCGGATTATAACGTGAACTGTACCGAAATGATCAAGGTATCGAAAATTTGTCTCCTCATCTTCCGCCTGCTGTTCCTACTTGAAGGTAAGTTAACATACTATTCATAATAAACCTTTAATTGCCAGAAATTGTTTATTAATAATCATGCTTTGCGTTTTGACTCTAGACAATCATTAGGCAATTTAATTGTAAAGTTAAATAATCAAATATTGAAGACAACACTTTACAATATTATCCGAAAAGCTGGAGCGCTAAAAATAATCTTTAAAGACATGTTATTATATTAGTAGCGAATGTGCATTACTTACTGCTCTTCCACGTTATACGACCGATGTATCAATTAATGAGTTCTTGTCTTAATGAGTCCTCCCTGTCCCCCCTTCCCATGAAATCAAATGTAAATAAAAAGAATATGGGCGTTCTATAAGTAGCTATATTGTTAATTTTTTACACAAAGCTCTTTTTTTCTGTACATCGCATTTGTTGTCCAAATATTTGTTGTCCACATCGCTGCCTAACGTCAGGCAGGATGATGGTCAAACGCTTGTTCATAGTGATAAAAATATAATAAGACGTTCGAATAAAATATAACTAGTATGAATATATTTCACCCCTGTCTCCTAGAGGGGAAGGCAGATATAACTGGGATATGTCTTCAATAGGGTTATGTGATCTACATACCTATTGCTTAATGGAAGTTTGAGGTACGGTGACCGAATATGTCAAATGTCCTGGGATATTAATATTGCTTCTTATGATACTGGTTACCAAACTCCGGTATCATACGCGGCCGAAAGGGTTACGTACGTGGGGGGTGGGTACGGATAGAAAATTGCACTATTTCGATAATCAAGAATTACACTTTATTCCGGAACTGTAATTACACAAACTAATTGCAATCGTTAAACTAAAACCGCTAATAAATAATTTCACAATCACACAATTACTTGTTAGCTCTCTTTGGTTTTCTCTCTTGATGTTCACTGTATCGCTGTTGAAACTGTCCCGCCGACTCGATCGTTGCTCTTTTTTTTTCGAACCCCGGGTGTAACAATACAACAAACAGTACTTGTTTTTTCATTTTAATAATTATGTCTACCAAGAATAACTTTTCGCTATCACATTATTATTATTAGAGTATACCAATTCGTAAAATTACTTTACAAAATACTAAACAAACACTGATAACGGCATGAACATTCAGCATTTATCAGCGGTAAAACAGATAAATGTACCCGTCTTTGTCCTAAAAGTAAAAAACCTTCAATTCGCTCCCAATACGCGCCTACCGAATTTACAGTACAGCAAGCACTATTTAGGTTCCATATCAGTACATGGACTCCTAGGTTCAGCTTGTACACAAAAAAAATGTTTCAAAGACATGCCTAATAACAAAAGCCTTTTGGTTGTGTTATTACTAAAAAAACATCGAACCTGCGGGCGACAGCACAATGCGGCGGATAAAAGCGAAAATAATAAAAATTCAGGTGGTGAAAGTAAGAATAAAAGCTTGAATGTCGCACAATGAGCACAAAGCCACCACACACCACATTGTGTGTCGTTCGTACCACATCACTTATTGACCAGTACGAGTGCGTTACACCATTCTCACTCTAATGGCCTTAACAACAAGAATGATATTATCATGGTAAGCTTGGCGACAGCCTCAAAGAAACGACAATGCCACTGCGAATCGTCGGCATTATCCAAGAGCGGTTGATACAATATTAATTGTATTGTCTAGAGATGTTTCATTCTGTCGTCCCCCTCACCCCCATGCGCCTGGTACCTCAGGGAGAGGGGTCAGGGGAGCAGCGAGCGCAGCCAGTTCACGTAATAGTCGAAGCTCTTTCAATTTTGGAGACCTGTGACCTCCTAGTTCCTATCACAGTAGTAATAGATCAAGAGCAGTAGCAACAGTGTCCCCCAAAATACATTACTGTATAAATTGATTCTTCAAATTTGGATTCTAGCAGTTATTTCACCTCATAGCACCAACTCGAGGCACCAGTAAAGCACATCTAGTGTACAATTTACTACCATCAGACGATTTTACTTGATTACTAAAATAAAAACGAACAAGTTACTGAAGAACGAGTGCCATGAACTCACAGATTTCATGGCTCCTGCCATATTAAGTAGGAAAATTATACTAATTTTGTTTTTACTGTTTTGATTTGTCCAGTTAACAATATGGCGGAATTTTGTCCCGGTGACATTCTGAAAACAAATGGATCGGTTGGTTATTATTTTTGTTACTTTCTTTGTTAGTTTATAGAAAATACTGTGTAACTTACATTATGTATGTACTCGCGTAATAGATATTTACAAGCACATTTCATTTACATAAATTACAAAGAGGCCAGCGGGGCTTTAAGTAGAATAACTTATCGGTGTGCTGCACAGAAAGTCCTAGCTAAAGGGCCTGGAAAGCGATCACTGTCGGCAACCTTTGGGCAAGAAGCAGGGGTCTTTCGGCGGGTAACCCAAGTGTTTATTTCCCGAGCGCGTCGGACGGTTTCTGAGTGAGTCTGAGACTAGGTTTATCAACAATAAAAATAAAGCGGAAATCTAACTGTGAAAAACGAGTTCCAGATCCGGAATAAACTGACGTTAGCAGATATCCAGGAGTCCGCTGTATGGTATCGACCACACGTTCCTCCGGTGACATTTGTATCACACGCGTTCAATCTCATAGGATTATGCTACATTTTTCCCTTCGTTCCTATATTTATGGGATCGGGGCGTTCTAATAGAACACGAATTCTATTCGATCCAATTCGTTTCGAACGGATTCTATCTAAGATCACCAAAATCCAACAGATTCTTTCTAGAACAGTAAGCATTATGTGCCGCAACCCCATGCAATCCAAGTAACATAATATAAAAGTTCTTATAGTTCGTTGTAACTTTACTTATTGAAAAAAAAACTACTTACTAGATCTCGTTCAAACCTAACTTCGGTGGAAGTTTGCATGATAACGTAGGTACCTAGATCATATAAGATAATATTTTCTTTTACTTGGATTGTTTAGTTTTATCATTCTGTCATTTTAGAAGTTACGGAGCCGGGGGGGGGAGGGGGCGCAATACGTGTTATAACTTTGGACGTATTTCTCGAGAAACCTAAATATACTATATCCACAAGATATACCACACGTAATGGGTTTACCAAAAAATAAATGTGTTTTAGTTCTAAGAATGGAGCCACAATTTATTGTCTTCTTATTTTTGTATGAAGCTTATTTTTAATAAATCATGGAAAATTTCGGAAATTTATTTTTCAGTTTTTCAATTAATTATTTCACTCAACTATTACCTAACGATCTAGTGCTTCATACATGATGATACATGTATGTGAAAAGTCCCAGTAGTGGTACCTATAGATATTTTGTTAATTGCAGAGCAATACTCATAAAAATAAATCCCAAAGCGGGGTAGGCACTTGCTAAAGCAAATGCCCGTGAACCGTGGGCAAACGTATTTAACCCACCATGACAGGGGGTGAGCCCATCACCGTTATAGGGTTCCCACCCCTTATGGTGTGCGGATTTCAATACGATATTATCCTTTCGGAGCGTTGCGTTGCGTACTTAGGCTCTGAAAAACAGTCCCATTTGTACCATTGGCGACCTCCCGGTTACAAGTCAAGTAACCGACTAACTGGACCACAGACGCTGCTTTATGATTCTGCTAATATATGTATTTTTATAGGTATTACAGTCTCATAAAAGCGTCCTCAGGCGATATGTCAGGTCTGCAGTGTGACGCCTGTTTTCCTTATGTTTGTTTTTCTTGAAGGCCACGCAGTCTTTCTGAGTTACGAAACAGTCAATTGGACTGCAAGTATGAACATTAGGCAGTTGACTTATGCAGAAACGAGTTAGTAAACGGTACTGTTGTACATAAATGTACATCCAATGAAACTGACTGACATTATCTAGGCAACAATCCCAACGCGGAACGCTGCTTAAGTTGGAAATCTTGAAATGTGGCACGGGCTTCACTTACAAACCCTAGGGTAGTTTAATGAAAGGAATTTTCTAAATTATCACGAGAACGGGAATCAGCGGGAGAGGACTTTTGTAAGCAAAATTAAAAAAGAAAAGGCTAAAACTTTGAGTACAAAGCCGAGTTTTTGTAGAGCCAATGGGTGTTGGTGGTCGCGGCTCGTCAGGATCCACTCAGCACGTATACGCAGCCTTCCTGGCACACATTATCTCACACCAACCACGACAACAACGCGATTGCGCAATATTTGTTGCTGTTTTGATGTCTCCGCCAAACTAAGCCATTCCGACAAACAACTGCCGAGCTAATACCGCGACATTGTGAGAACATTTACGAAGTTGCCGGAGTAACTCGCACTTTATGGCCTCAGTGATAAAGGCGTAGTGTGCCAGGAGAAAGTTAGCAGACGCCATAAGTTGTTTATTATGAAAGCGGCGACTTGCCGGGACAGTCGAGTGGGGCTGCAACAGACACCGAGGATTACAACTTGTAACTCTTCACTGCTTCTACATTCATTTGGCTTTTGTTTCATATATTTTCAGCGTTTCAACCGTCCTCTTTTATGATAAGTTTAGTTTGTCTATGAACTATCGTATGGGAGTTCGCATCCTCTTTGAGGTTTAGAAAGTTTTCTCGTAAGATTAAATCGACCATGACCTTGCAAAGCGGCAATCTCATAACGTCAAAAAGCTTACGCAATAATCATTTTTGAGATAATTCAGTTATTTTACACCAAAGGAAGGAAGAAATGTGATAAAATCAAAATTGCGACTTTAAGACAATTCCAGAAAACCAATTACGGAAACTACTTACTACTACTTTCTGTTTTAGCATTTACTATTTTGAGCTAATTATTCAAAGGCTGATTTGTTTTAAAACCCGTAATAATAGGTATTTTAGTAACATTTTAGACAAAAATAGTTTGAGGAACATTTTAGTATAATTAGACTCTAACGCTATCAGATAACGAATAAAGACAAAAAAGTGTGTATTGTTTATCTTTTGTTAACATTTGCCGAAACAGAAACATTGCCGTGCAGTTTCTGTAAAGTGTTAGTGGCGGCGCGTCGCTTGCGATATCAACGGATTCTATTAGCCACTTGTAAAATAAAATAGCGTTTATAACATAGTTAAGGACTTCATTGCTAGATTTTGCTTTAAGAATTAAAAAAATATTTTAAAAATGTGTGTGTTTTCTTCAACGATTTCAATAGTTTTGTGATTTTTCATAATCATTTTGAGTAGTTGAACACGTAAAAGTGTTTTTTGACAAAAATTTCGCGTACATTTTTTTGTACGAGCCTTGTGCCTGTTATAATTTGTTATAGGTACACACTCATGCGGTATTCAGAACTTAATAGGTATTTAATTTTCCAAATTTGCCAAGTCGCCTGTAGCCGTATCTACATTGAAGCATCGGTTAGCGTACGGCGTTACGTTAGTTAGCCGGCAACGGACGGCTCGCTGCACACCAAGTAATCGTACACACAAATTAGACCGCACGTGTCAATCCTGTTTATCAAATCTAAACCGCTGCATGGGAAATACAAATGCTATTGCGTTTTCCGGAATTGGCATCAACTCCCAATCGAAATGCAAACCGCAATTCAATCGATCTGCCACTGAAGTTGCTCCGTCTTGACCCAACTACGTTCTCGTACTCTGTGCTTGATATTTGGTTTTGATTGACATGGCATTGTAAGACGTCTCAGTTTGGGTGGATATGTTGGATTTGCTTGTAAATTAACTGACATTCACATGAATATATTATTTAAGGTTTCGATATGCTGGATATTGTAGTTACTGGCATGCTTCTGGGACGATTGTTGTAAATATTCACGAAGCTGTCAATCGTGTTTGAAGCTTCAACTGTCAGTAGATAATTAGTACCTCTGCGTATCGTGGTCCTGGGTTGGGGTAGGGTCTAAATTAAGGCAAGTACTGGTTAGTGCCATGTTTTTGGAGCAATTATCGAAAATAAAGACGACGCTGTGACGCGACAATTGCCAAAACTTTGACTAGTAACGATCAAAATACTACAGGAATGGTCTTAAAATTAACTCTTTATTATACGTATAGTGCCCGAACGGTCTTTGTGATATGGTCTGTCCCACCCCTTTTGGAGAATATGTGTGGTATTAACATATTGGCAGACAGTAAAATAGCCACAACAGATGTTTTACTGTTATGATGTGTGATGGCGTTCAGTGTCCGGGAAAGAGTTAAAAGCACGCCACTATCAGGCATGTCGTGTGCTACGGTTTTTCTCAGTTCACATTACACTTTGCTTGTAAATAACAAAAAAATGTGTGTGCTGAGTTTTGTGTGGGCTGAGTAATTCGATTCGCAGCCACAGAGGATCCGGCGCGCCGCCGCCGCAGACGTCACTCCAGAGCCGCGTGAGCGCTGAGTGATTGACGACGTCAGATCGTGATCTAGCTTTATGGTAATAACCGATATCAAGTCTCGGGGCACGAGCTCCTCTCATATTACATTAAGCAAATTGGTCGGAAATGTATGTCGGTCATAAATATAAAAACGTTGTGCGAAGCTAGAGCGATGTCGTCGAGGGGAATTTCGTCGCAGTTGCTTTCTGTCACCGAGTTATAAGTAGTTGGTACAGTGCCAGCGAGCTACGTCATACACACAGCATCTTAGATGCCACGAAGCCTCTACAATTTAATTGTTATTTTATTACCTGCAGCCCTTTCCATTGTCCCTCGCGTTTATTTTACAATTCTGTGTGCATACTTAATAATGTATTTGTTCGGGTTCTGAAGTTCACTCAAAAGGATCTGTACAATGTATTATTAACAGTGTGTGAGGCACACACGGGAGCGAGGCTCACAGAATGGTCGCGTGTTTGTATTGGTGACCGGGCCGGCTTCCTCTGTCCCTGTCGACGCAAATACACTAGACAGTAAAACTACAATAATGTACAGAGCAGCTTTTGTTCTCATTCCAATAACGGTAAGTGGCTAACGGAGACCATAGACCATAGGCCATAGGTTAACTTTTTTGTTAGGATTTTACGAAGGTTACACTTAAATATGATAAATTAAAGTATTGAAAATGGAATTATTTGCCAATATTAGTACTGTTTTCATTCAGATGCTATTTTTTACGTTTTGGCAACAAATTGAAAATTGTCTGCTTCACTCGGCTGTATTAACCAAATTTTTATCGTATACTTTATTGTACAAAATGTTTTTGTAGGTGTAATCGTTAAAAATAAATGCTGTAAGAACACATACCTCATTTAGTAGGCATCAAAGGTCCAGGTGAGGCTGGTCTCCAGAGCTTCTGTGTAGTCATGATTGTAGGAAATGGTTGGTATTTATTTTCATAGAGAGAAGCCGCGGTGGATGCGGCCCGCCAGAAATTGAATGTTTAAATGATGTGCTCTGACGAGGCCTCTGGGAGCACCCTTCTGACCTTAACACACACAAACTAAACTAAGCTTTAAATCATTGCACACAGGGCCCAAATTCGTGTTGAACATAAGTTACAGGTAAACAGCGAGATATAACAATAAACAGAAACACAATCGTAATAAAACAATCTTAAGGAACTTTTACGGTTTCTAATGGAATTGAACTTTTTTGGCTTTGGTTTTTATGATTTTACAAACAAAAATTTTGTCGTCGAGATTGGACAAATTAGTTTCGATTTACCTTATTACCATTATTCAGGAGATGTTTAAAGGTAACATTAATAATATACAAGGTTACCATGGGATTCGGAATTCGGATGTGGATGTTAGTGCCGCCTGCCGGCGGGAGGCGCCGCCCTCCAGCCTCCAGCCTCCAGCCTCCTACATCACGCCCTCGATACGATACGCGGACAATAGGCTTTGTGCGCGCGACGGTACCTCCGATAGCGTCACTCACACGCAATCTGCATCGGTAATGACACGCTTGGCCGTCCACCGGCCGCCGTCCGCCACTTCCTCGGACATTGCACCTAAACAATATGTAATGGACTATTATTCATATATAGCACTCATTACATCATCATTCAAACGAACACGCGTGAATATTTAATTAACAGCAAATATCTAAACGTATTAGCTGCACATTAATTCTCACCTATTACGAGTAGACAAATAAGTAGCGTGTGAACGAGTCACCGCCCAGCTGCCGCCGCGGCGACAGGGGCGGGCTCAGCGCCGGCAGCCGGCGGCGGCGCGGCCCCGAGCCGCGACTGTACCGGCCTGAATGTATAATCGGATGAATGCCGGTATTAGCGATGTAATGCGGTACTTAGTCGTATTGTGCGGCAACTATGTATTTGTAATTACGAGATTACGTCGCTCATTGAATCTCGCGCCGCCGCGGCACACCAACCACAACATCTTGACGAAAATTTGTCTGTCAATTACCTACATATTACGTATACTTAGTTAACTACTATCTAGAGGTACAATGTTGTACATTAACAGAATGTATCAATTAGTTTTATTGCATTCGAAGTGTGTAGAGGACAACATTTAGTGGGACACAACAACATTAGGACTCTGAATCATAAAAAGCTTAGCGAAAAGATGAGTCAGCCAATAAATGCACCGCAGTACGAAAATAGTGGAGGAGCGGGCCATGAGTGATGCGAGCGCCGGGCGCCGGGCGCCGGGCGCCGGCAGGGTGCGGGCAGGGCGCGGCCAGGGTCCGGGCCGGAGCGCGGGCGACCCTCGGCCGGCCGGCGCCTTTGTAACCCACGCACTGATAGAATAATAAATCGTAAAATCCTATGTCGGGACGTTGTTTACTCTACAGTGAAGGGTTAAGTGCCTTATTTAGCCCCCAAGATTACTTTAGCAAAGGTGTCGAGGTTTTTAAATATTTAAACAGGCCGGCTGAGCGAGTGCCTTTTGTGGGTAATGAATGTGTTTTTAACTAGATTTTTTGGGCAAAATTCTTGAATATTTTTGTGTTTATCTCTCTCCCACGGTTAAGACTTTTTGTGATAAGCAAAAAATTCGTCGTTGAAAATTCTCCTTTCCAACAACTAACCACACTAATCGGGTAATTTTATAGTTTGTGCTGGAGTAGTCATTGTTACATTAAGTACCACTGATATTATTCTAGACGCGATGAATTGTGGGTGTGCATGTTTGTTATTCATTCTCGCATAAGCTACAAAACGGATTTCTATTAAAAAAATAACTAAAATAAATACACTTCACGCCTTTAATCCCAAAGAGTGGTAGGCAGAGGCACTTGCTAAAGCAAGTACCCAAAGTAAATTTATTATTATTATTTATTTATTTTTTTCAATTTCTATTAAACTTTACAGTAATATGGCTTATATATTAGAATAACACAAATCATATTTTTATTCCCAATTTCCCACGGGATAGGGATAAATTGCGTGTAACACCAATGAACTTGGCTCAAGTGCCGGTGTTAAATTTGTACGCGGATGAATTAAATTAAGTATATTTTTATTTGTACCACGTATTGCATTTCTTAAAATAATAAAAAATAAATACACTTCACGCCTTTTAATCCCAAAGCGGGGTAGGCAGAGGCACTTGCTAAAGCAAATGCCCACGGTTCACCAAGCTTATTTAACCAACATGACAGGAGGTGAGCCCATCGCCGTTATAGGGTTCACACACCTTGTGGTGGGCGGGTTTCATCACGATGTTTTCCTTCACCTTACGAGCGTTGCGTTGCGTACATAAGCTCTGAAAAAGAGTCCCATTGGTACCCGCGACCTCCCGGTTACAAGTCAAGTATCCAACCAACTGGACCACAGACGCTCAATCGCTATTTCTTAGTTTTATCTCTGTCTACATCATAGGAACTCTATTCGTTTGTGTTGTTGTGTTTTTTGTTGTGTGTTTTATGTTATTCTATTCAGTTGTGTTGTCTATTAATACTGGTCTATGGTATTGTAAATTATGTTTTGAAAGTAATTCTAACTGCCAGAGCCTACTATTATTTACTTTGTAAGTATATTTGTTACCTTGTAAACACAACAAAACAAAGGAAACAACGACAAAACACTAGTTGTAACACACAGTAAACTTATTTATTTGAGAAATAAATGTATAAGAACTATAATGGATGTTTTATCGTAAAGAATTTCAGAGTGACAGATAACCAAATACAATAAGAGGGCGAAAAACAATAGCGCACACAAATCTATTAGAACAAAACGTGAAATTTAAAAGTACAAATTAATATTTATTTTAACAATATAATTCGTGTTAAACACTACCATATTTTCAGAGAGACGTTTGAAGGAGTAGCAAAAGTCCAATAACACTTATGCCTAATATCTCGGGAGTATCAGCGCTATCTTGAAGACACATAAAAGTGGATGTTGCAATAACAATCGCGAGGGTGCCGCCCGCCCGCCGTCCGCTCGCCGTCCGCCCGCCGTCTGACTGTAGCGCCATTCGACTATGCGATCTCGATACCGAGACCTCTCCTCGAACTTACTAATTGTCACGCTCACCTTTATGAACCACCGAATATCTTTCTTAAAGATACCACCCTGCTCCCTCCACATGCCCTCACCTAAGTAAAGGTACTAACTACTACTCATCCGAAAATATCGAGACAACTGTTGAGCAAATATTTGTCTTATTGAAGAGCCAGTTCTGCACACATGACCTTATTACAACTGAAAATACTGACACTGGTCTGTATTTATACAATCTATACTAATAATAAATCTGTAAGGGTCGGCCATGGAGTAAGTTAGTTTGTTTTCAGAGATATTGTGTTTATAGGTTCAATATATGATACTGAAACTAATTTCACGTTTTTTAGATTTTTTTTCTGTATGTGTGTATGTATGTATGTATGTTCCTCCATAACTCTTAAACCAATTATCCGAATTTGATGAAATTTGGTATAAAAACATATAGACATCTGGGACACAGGATAGGCTATTTAAATTCTAGCTCCAGTTATGATAAGACGTGGCCCCCATACAAACCTAATTTATTTTTTTCGAGTATCTGCATGTTTAGCTGCTTATTATGTTGAATGAGGTGATTTTATTCAGATTTTGTTTACACTATTATAATGAAATACATCCAAAGAAGAGTATACCAAAAATCATCGCTAGAAGTAGTAAAATGACGGAGTACTGATCAAAAACTCTGATCGCATTTTCGCCTGGCGCGCGGCGCGTGCGAGTTTATGACGCGGGGCGCGGGGAGCGAGTGTCTTAATAAATATCAAAACGAACACGACGAAGTGTTGCGGTACCAATCTGGACGATATGTAAGCAGTTCAGAAGCAGTTTGGCGCATCCTGTCGTTTCCTATACACGAAACATTTCTCCTGTTACTCATTTGGCTGTCCATCTCGAGAATGGGCAGCGCGTCTACTTCACTTTGAATAACGTGAGGGATAGAGTCGATGATCCAAAAAATACGACGTTAATGGCATTCTTCAAACTCTGCCATGATGACGAATTCGCTAAAACATTGCTCTATGAAGACGTGCCATCATACTATACGTTCGACAAACAACGTGGCGTCTTCAATCGTAGGAAGCGTGGTAGTATCGTAGAAGGTGTTACTGGCATCTTTAGACAAAACGTACTCGGTAGGGTGTACACAGTACATCCAAGCAATAGCGAATGCTACTTTCTACGGTTGCTACTTCATCACGTACGAGGACCGTTGTTGAATGCCTTAAATCTGTGGACGGCTTAGTTCATCCAACCTACCAAGCAGCATGTAGAGCACTACATCTGCTTGAAGACGATTCTAACTGGGATAACACATTGCGAGAGGCGTGCATCAGTGACAACGCCGCTAAACTTCGCCAACTTTTTGCTGTTATGTTGGTCTTCTGTAACCTGTCCAATCCAAGCGATCTTTGGGAGAAGTACCGCCATAACTTCTGTGAAGACATCACGAGGGAGATTCAGAGACGTACCCTCAATGTTGAGGAATGTAGACCCGACATAGAAAATGGTGGTTTATTACAACTTCAGGATTTCGTGATCTCTATCGGCGGAAATCCTCTGGGTGGATACGGACTTCCTTCTCCTCAGATGATGAGCGACGCAACAATAAGCAAGGAGTATGCCGCTGAGAATGCTATAATATTTCCGAAATGAATAGTTTGGTTCGAGAAAATGAGCCAAAACTAACAACTGTGGAACAAACAAATATATACAATCGAGTCGTGAACAGCGTTAAATCTAAATCGGGTGAAATCTTTTTCATTGACGCCCCGGGAGGAACTGGAAAGACTTTTTTGATAAATCTGATTTTAGCAAAAATTCGAAAAGATGCCGACATAGCTTTTAGGCTGGCCTTCTCTGGTATAGCAGCAACATTACTGCCCGGGGGTAAGACAGCTCATTCAATGTTTAAAATACCTATAGATCTAGATCGCTCCGACAATCCTGTTTGCGGCATCTCAAAAAATAGCGAAAAAGCAAAAGTGCTGCGAGACTGTGCTCTCATCGTGTGGGATGAATGCACGATGGCAAACAAAAAAGCAGTGGAGGCTGTTGACCGCACGTTACAGGACATGAAAAACAATAGCAAAGTTATGGATGGTGTCACATTCCTTTTTTCTGGTGACTTCCGTCAGACTCTCCCCGTCATCAGCAGAGGTACGCGCGCTGATGAAGTAAACGCCTGTCTCAAACGATCCC
Organism: Conopomorpha cramerella; assembly: GCA_012932125.1. Taxonomy (NCBI): domain Eukaryota; kingdom Metazoa; phylum Arthropoda; class Insecta; order Lepidoptera; family Gracillariidae; genus Conopomorpha; species Conopomorpha cramerella. The sequence goes on from SJJU01007484.1 coordinate 29,328, forward strand.
TTCTCTGGTCCAATGTAAAAAAGGTCTCACTTACCGTCAATATGAGAGCTCAACTCGGAGGGGATTCACTGACGGGAGAGTTCTCTGATCTGCTGTTGAAGATAGGTAATGGTACAATGACCGAAGTGAATGGCGAAATTCAGCTTCCACTTTCATTATGTAAAACTGTTACTTCGGTTAATGAGCTGATCGCCCAAGTTTATCCTGACATAGAAAATCTGTCTAGCAAGGAAATCTCTTGGCTCTGCGAAAGAGCCATTCTCACCCCAAAAAATGATGAGGCGGTTGCTATTAATAACGCAATTTTAAGTATGTTCGAGGCCCCCGAAATGGTGTTCCATGCCATTAATAGGGTAGTTGATGATGGCGACGCTACTAACTACCCGATCGAGTTTCTCAACTCTTTGAATGCTCCTGGACTTCCGGCACATACGATAACGTTAAAAGTTGGTGCTCCCATAATGCTGCTGAGAAACCTAAGCGCCCCCAAGCTATGCAACGGCACCAGGCTTCTGGTGAAGTCGTTACAAAGAAACGTCATCGAGGCGACCATACTAACAGGTTGCGGCCGAGGGGAAGACATGTTCATCCCGCGTATCCCTCTCATCCCCAACAACTACCCGTTTGAGTTCAAGCGTGTACAGTTCCCTGTGAGCGTCTGTTTCGCTATGACTATAAACAAGTCGCAGGGACAGACGCTCCGCACTGCAGGTGTAGATCTCCGCACGAGCTGCTTCTCTCACGGACAGCTGTATGTTGCTTGCTCAAGAGTGAGCAGCAGTAACGATCTTTACATCTGCACTCCCCATAACACAACACACAACATCGTTTACAAAGAAGCGTTACAATAAGATCATGACGACTGCTTCCACCTTACTATATGATTAGCATCCCTTTAAATCACGCAATAAAAAATGTTATTGCACCTAATGCTTCGTAAAAATCGAAATGTACGCGAACGGAGTCGCGGGCACAGCTAGTAAGCAATATAAGATAGTGGGTGGCTTGACACTAGTTGTTCTAGACAGGGGAGATAAATGACTACACGGTATTTTCGCCCAGACAAATAGGGCATTGACACTATCAATTTCACTTACGTTACCTGCCTAATTGCTCGGATTGACAGTAAGTAAGTAAAAATAAAAACCGTTATATTCACCTCGTTATACTTACCTTGTTTTAGGTATAACTTCGTACCGAAATGAAATAATAATCAATGCATAACTGATATAGTTAAACTACAGTTAGATGCAAATTCTATGTCGGAGGTCAAAAGACTTCAGCGTGTGCATAAGCTTGGTGTGCTCATTATAGTGGCATTCATTATGATATACGCGATAAGCTTGTATTGTTTTTTATATGGCACGGACATATTTCATTTTATTTCGTGACAAACTTCATATGAAGTGTTTGCCGCTTTCCCGGTGCAAAAACCTAAAAGGCAGGCAAATATTTGCATCGACGACACTTATGTAAGTTATCTACAGTATTGTTTTTTTAAATACAACTTTTTTGTACCTGAACAACGCGTCCTATTCTAATGCATACATCATCTTCACTCCTGTCTCCCAATATTTCTTAGCAATGTGTATCACTTGAATATTATATGAATACTGCTACGCGTACTAGAATTTCTACTGATATAGATTAAAATTTGATCTATCCATTTTACATCGCAGCGATCTTTTTCCAAATGGAAGGCGTACCGAGCATTATCTGTTACACCTGATCTGTAGTCGTGGCCGATGGAGAGAAGCACAAAAGACGAGCCACATTAATTCAAGATCCAATTTTGCGCAGAATCAAAGTCAATTTGGAGCTCGAGGCAGTTCTGTGTGGAAACAATTTTCTAGGCAAATCACTTATTCAATTAGAGCCATTGGAGAAGGTTCGAGCAAAGTTCCCAGTCATTATTATTGAGGTGTCTCTTAAGGCGGATGTCAGTATTTCAATTTCTCAGGAGCCAGAGAATTAAATATTGAAGGATGAAAATAAGTAATTGGTTAGAGACACAAACAGAAGCGTGCGCCGCAGCCCGCGGCCCCCCGCGACCCGCGGCCCCCTGCGGCGCGACGTCGCCCTGGACCTGCCCGGGAATTATTCCTATCACTATTGAGGCTCACTTCAGACTCCTTCCTGGAACAAACTCTTCAAGGCTTTCTTAGATAAAAGTCGACTCCGGCTTACGGCCATTCGGACGAAAAATTCCATTACAATAGACAATGGCATACGAAAACCAACTTTAGTACGCCGAAATAAAATAGAATCAATAATTCAGTTTCGAATCTTGAGTCAAAGTGGCTTTGAGAGAGTATGAAAGCTCCGCGGAAAAATGTGACTTTCACATTTTCAAATATTCTATTGAGAGGTTCCCCAGCTCATCTAATATTAGTCTGTGGAAACGGTTGGATAATGAGATTGGGTATTCGGAACAATGGCGGGGGAAACCGACAGCGGAACTCGCTTTTTGAGATTTTTTATTCCGAACAGAAATTGTGTTACTACTAGGTATTTTTTAATACTGGCTTTATTTTAAACGTGCACCTACATGGAGCGTGTTCAAATATTCATAAATATGTACGTAGTAATAAAATACACGCTGTTATATAGCATATAGTGGTTACTCCGCAGAGCATCTCCGCTGCGCACTCCTCTACGGCATGCCGCAAGTTTAAGCCACAAAATTTCTTTGTACCAAAGTACGTGATGCTGGCGTCAGGGATTTTAAGGCGGTCCTCTTGAGCCCGTAGTTGCGTTCTTAGCATTCTCTCATATCGGTGAAGCGAGAACCAACCATTATAGCAGTATAAAATTACACTCAATATTAATAGGTAAAAGCAAATGCCTTACATACATTGGCTCCGTTATGCGAAGTGAAGGAAGACACCTCGGCGCAATGTCAGACACACCGACAAACATCGAAGTCAACATTTTTTATTTCATTGTTATAAGTGGTATTACGAGATCATACAGATACATCGGTAATATAAATCCGTCAAGAACTGCTGGAAAAACTGGGATCTTATCAAATTGTCAAAGCTTACATTTAAGCAGTTGACATTATATGACTTAGTACCTGTAGTGAACTTTTCAGGTTACGCAAGCAACTACCCAGTTCATCACCGACATCAGTACCTGTTATGAAATGTCAACAATTTTATTCCTTTTTAGCTTTAGAATACTTTCATAAATAATATTTTACACCTGTCATGTTTGTCCGTGCATTATTATCATTTAAATGTTCATAAAATATGTAGCATGTCTTACGTTTTTTTAACTTTTTCTCTATAATTATGTTAATTTTTCCATCAGAAGACCGAACTATTTCGCCCTAGGCACAAGTTATAAATTTTCTTAACAAGGATCAAGAATCACTTCCCAGTTTAGCTGAGGCGACTACAATACACTTACTAATTCTACTCCCTAATATAAAAAACGTACTTTGTGTGACTTACACACTGTTTTGTATTAATGTCAACGTCAAAGAAATGTAATATGATAGAAAATAACAAAACACGGAATATACTAAACACCATATAGCTTTTGTGGCCTTTATGCTAAACCAGATTACAATGTATATACCCATCATGTTTCGTCAAAATACACTGAACAAAAGCTAACAATTTTAGCGTGTACAAATTTTGAAATTTGAAAAACAACAAGGTCACTGAATGCGCTTTCATATCGAAGAGCAGTTACGACGAGAGGTGTAACGCAAAAATATACCTACAATAAGTTTGTCATCCGTATTGAGCAATAGGTACCATTATAATTAGTACGGGAAACTTTAGGTCAGGTACGTCCGATAAAACAGTATCGCTTCGTGCTCAAACTTCTTCAGGATACCTCACTGTTTGCCGTGGAGAGTCCGAGCCGAGTGTCGGCCGCAGCACGTTACAACCGAGTGACGACCGAGCCACGGACAACGTTAGGAAACAGCTCTGTTCCGCTTCGGCTTGGCTACGGCCCGGTGCATGAGTGCAGTGCCGGTGAGCTGCGCTCGGGCGCGAGTACTCCTGGTGCTGATACGAGTATACCACTGTAGGTACAACACTCAGACCAAACTCAACTAGACAGGCAAACCGAAATTGACGTTTAGCATAAAACAACACAATGATGGAGGAGTGAAACAGCAACAGATTATTCTTTTATTTATCTTCTATCTCATACTGCCTGTGGTATAATGGTGTAGGATACAAACTGAGGTTTAGGATCTAGAAACACATAGTGTTGTCAACAAAAATAATAACTTGCCTGCAAACTTTTTGAACTACTTAATCGATTTGAGGTTTCCATAAGAGGGATGTTGAACAATATTATCTTTTGCAAAGCTATAGAATAAGCTTCTATAGCTTTGCAAAAGATAGGGGCCGAATTAATTTTGTTCAGTTTATTATTTTGTTTTAATTTGTATTTAGAACTACGTGTCTGGCACGAGTAGGTAGTTATGTTTTGTCGGAAAATCCAGTGAGGAAGTTGTAATTTTTAATACATTATGAACAAGCGTTTGACCGACATCCAGTATTATGCTATAAGAGCGATGAATTAATGGATGGATTCACCTTTCTCTCGTCCATTTGTCTCAACTCTACATCATCGTAGTTGAAGATCAATCAATAGCTCCTAATTTATTAAAATAGTTTCAACATTATTTTACTCGGACGAGTGTAACGTGAACGACGGTATTATTTTTAGATTTCGACGTCAGAAGCATAATAAGGTCAGATCAGAATTTACGCCGGAAATCACTTTTTTGTACCGACCGTATCAGCTGTCTAGTTCCGTACAACTGTCAAACATATATTTTCTACGTCTTTTAGATGCAGAGACAAGACTGTGGCATAATGTTGTATCTAGCCTATCTCATTATTTTTTATATGTAAAAGGACAAGGATAAACAAGGTTAAAACATAAGGACAAAAACTATAATATAATTGTATATAGTTCGAATAAGATGGGATATTTACAGAACAGAAAATTAAAGTCAGAGCGTCTGTGGTCCAGTTGGTCGGACACTTGACTTGTAACCGGGAGGAAAAAGATTGTACATGTCCGAAACATGACACTGCGCTCCAAAACCAAAATTGCGAATGTTGATGCAGCGACCGCCAGACGAGCTGAAGTGAGACTCACGGTCACGTCAGTCGTATGGACCTCAACCGGTGGGCGAAAATCGTCCGCGGTTGGACGGGTTCCCACGGACACAGGAAGCGACGCCGGCCCAGGACGGCACCTTGCGGCTTAGGGAATCAAAAATAAAAGTATACAAGAATGTAGAGAACGTTATCCAAAAAATCTTTCATCTTTTACGAATGCGGCTCTTAATGGTTTAAAAATGTTCAGTTGCTGGCAGGTTACATGTTTGACGTGAAAAAATTATCCATCGTTGTTCTCGACACGCCGGAATAATACACGAAAATGCCGAATATTGAGCAGAGCGCTGTGATTAAATTCCTTACAAAGTAGGTTGATCGGTACCCCGTCAATGATCAATGGTATCGTAAAAATTGTGTTTTTCCATTCAAGCCGCTTGAGGTTTGATTATGAAGTTTTGATCTAAGCATGTACAAGACGATCCCTGTAATGGGAGGCGGTTGCAGCAGATACTACTGGTAATCTGAGGTAAGTATTAATGAAACTTCACGATAGACATCTAATACTATCCTACGGGCCTACTTGGCCAGATACTCTTCATAAACCTTCAATGAATTATCCCAAGGAATACTGAAGGAGAAGTAGAACTCAATTTTTTTTAAGCAAATTGGCCTCATTTCAGTCCCTTCAATTGAATATACATCAAATCCATCAAAGAGGACAAGATCACAGAAGATCTCAGATAATAAGAAAACAAAATAATACCAGTGGAAAATGCGTGTTTTGCAATAACCAGCAGGCAGCTATTTCCACAGTGCATTGCCCGGCAGGACCCAACACGCGATTGTAATTGAAATGGGCCATTTGTCAAGTAAATGTACTCCCGGCATTATATTGAAATAGATCCCTAATATTTCACTGGAAGCCGGTTGTTTACTACCAAATTAGCTTTGTTTACGAGGCAAATAGTTCAATCTGATAAAGAGCAACACACCTATTTTAAAATGGTAGTGTAAAAATGACGCTCGTAATTAGTACAGAGTCACACCGGCCAAAGTGAGCGGAAACTTCAGATGTTCTCGAGTAATTCACTACAATATGGCAAATTGGCCAAACCGTACCAAGTGGCAAATGTGTTTGCCGAAGGCGAAACTGAGTCACAGCCACAAGCCTCTAAACACCCCCAGCTTTAGCCGTGAGCTGATATAAGCCCTCTCTCTCACACTTAGACATCAATCACTCACTCCGTTGTGTTCCGCGCCTGACACACCGCTCTACAGCGATTTGCATGTTGTGATCAGCCGTTTGAGGAGAACTGTTACCTTGCTGTGGCCCTACCTATAGGTAGTATCTATAGGTACAGAATCGGTAACGCCTCAAGAAATAACACCCAATTACAGTGTCGCTCAATACAATTATCCAATGTGTATACAGTAAAGTTGTAGCAGGTGCCACTGGTTCCTGCAGAGACAGTTTCACGCTGCTGGTGCTGTGAACGTGTGCTCAAGTTGTTCAACTCGGCGCGCCCGCGACTACGTCGAGGTCGGCGCCGACCCATTCCAGAAACAACGACGGTTTCTCTTTGCTACATTTAAAACTTTTTCAAGTATAAAAAGGACGATGGAAATAATTGACGTCGATACTTCAAAGACGATTCGATTCGTGTTGTTTTCTGCAGATTTTACTCTTTTGTAGGTTTTTACTTTGCTTTTAACGGGCGAGAATGGGCGGAACATTCATTACAAATCCAAAGTTATTTCATGATCTTCTGCGTACCTATTGCTCACAGTTAGCAGGTGTATTTATATATAGTATATCACACCTCCCTCGCTTTGTTATAATAATGTACACTCTGTAATCCATTACTGTCTGATGAGTGATGTTCAGAGACCGCTTTTTAAACAAGACATCAGAGGGCGGTGATAAAAACTACACGATGTGACTTCATTTCACTTATAAGTATTTACAACGGTAATCAATATTTTAATAACGACCCTTGCGAAATGTACCCCACTGTAGTTCATCAAGCATGCAGCACAGTTGAAATTTCTAAATTTCTCATTACGCACCACATTACAAGAGAGCCCGGTAAGGACGCATGTGTGCGGCAGACATTCGTGATCAC